>JAJAGP010000072.1:280000-540000 GCA_025084515.1 Ancistrus triradiatus | reverse complement strand
TATGTAAGATTATCCTACAGATTTGTCCCAGACATTTGCTCCCGGTTTTCAACAATTTGCTTCGCGTTCTTCCCAGCACCTGGTCCAGCCCTGCCCTGGCCGAGCCCAGATCTGGTTCCTGTTAGTAGTCTCATTATTATCTCATTATCCATGCTTTATAGACCCCCTGTGTTTGCTAGGTACTGGCGAAGCAGGAGCTCTGAACAGGAGAGGAAGGTGTTTCCATTGGGCTGTCTGCGACAGAATATATGCACTGGGAAAGTTTGGGTAGGCAGCAGTGCCTTAATTTACTGCCTTGCCTTACTTTTTCTAGCCCCTGTCCACTGGAAGTATGGTGGTACCTCGGTTCTGGTCGTTCATTCGTTCCAGGAGACTCGTCAAGAACCAAAAATGATGAAAAGCTAATTTTTTTCCTAAGGAATAATGTAAATTGAATGAATCTGTTCCAGACCTACAGAAAATCCACACTGTATAAGGCATTATATGCATTAATGGAGTTGTATTGTACAGGTGCTCCCTGATTTATGAGGGATGTGTTCCGACAAATCCATCATAAGTTAAATGCATCAGGAACTGAGGAGTTTAATGAGTGTTTGTCAGAGCTGTCTATAGTCTTTAAAAAACTTGCATTAACCTACAGTTTTCCAAAAATCATTAACACAAAGCTTATTTTTTACTAAAGTGTTGAGAACTCTCATGTAATTTAGTGAGTAATGAATTAAAAGTGAAAAGTAAAAGCAAAACACTTACTCTATTGGTGAACTCCGGGTGCTAGCATAGCTGCTAATGCTAACCGCAGTCTGTGTTCTGGAGGAGTCTTGCGTTCCTGATTTCCTTTCGCTTGGCTCTTATAAGTAACCTTTTTAGGACCCACAGAGTCTTATTTCAGCTTGATGCCAAGTTGGGAATGGTCTTTTTGGAAGGGTAGCAGCCAAGAAACCTTCAGAAGGGGAACCGGATGAAAAGGCTAAAATAAGCTAAAGCTCACAAAGACTGGGATGAAGATCAGTGCAAAACAGTATTATGGAGTGACGAATCAAAGTTTGAAATTTGAGTGTCCAAAATCGATATCTTACATACAGTATGTTCATTATACCATTGCTAAAACAACAAATCTAATGGTGGACTAAGACTTTTGCACAGTACTGTACTGTATATGAAATGTCTAGACCCATAAATGAGCAGCCAGAGTTGCATAAACCTTGAGAGGAACCAGGCTTAAATGAGGAACCCATTGTTCTTTGGCTGAACACATGCATTATACAGGCTGACTTTTTCTCGGGTCTGGTCCACTACCTTGTTGCCTACCTTGGTGGCTGCAGAAAAGTGACTTATTTTGTCCTTCTCGTCAGCCCTCTGTGCCAGAAACCCTCTGGACTGTAACACACAGCTGCCAGAGAAATCGTGGACGTGATGCTGACAATCCAAAGTTATGAGCAAACTTTACATGAGACCCCTGCTGGTCTCTCAGGCACATGCTAGAATTGAAGACAGGTGCACGTATTGGGAACAGTTCCATTCTTAGGACCACCATACACACACACAGCTGTGCTGCATCCCACATGTGTACAAACAGATGTGCAGGGGCAGGTGTGTGGAACCTTCCCTGTACTCCATTGATTAAAGGGCCAGTCAGTGGTTACGGGTACATGCAGAGATTTTTGTCAATGTACTTACAGATTTGGCTTTGACTGTTTATATTCATGCTAACCTCACATTCAAAATGCAATCCATGAATTACGCAAATGCATGGAACACCATTTAGCGTAACCATTACCTGAACGCTGTGTGCAACAAATGCAGAAAACATTGAGTGAGTTTACATGCACTTAATAATCCGATTATTCAAGAGGTTGTGTACACAGCATACTCCAAGCTAGAAATCAGATTAAGAAATCCCATAAACAGAGCTGGGTTTTATCCCAGTAATAGGAGTACTCGGTGCATGTAAACCAGTTACCTGATTATAATCGGTGTTTTCAGTCTGCGCATGTGCTCGAGCCTTCCCCCACAGTTACCAAGTCCACGTATTTCTAAAGGCTTGGCTTTATTTGGCCCCTTTTTCCATGGACTTTAGCTGGTTTCTTCTCGCCGCATCTGGCAACCACGGAATTAACCGAGCCACGGAATGAAAAGCAGCGAAACAGCTACGAACACTTTGGGGAGACTGAATCGCAGTATATACATGAGAAAATGAATCATTTGAATATTTAATATTAAAGTTCGAAAGCTTGTCACATTTCTATGAGCTGATTGGCTGTTGCAAAGTAGAAATCGAGAGCGATGTATCCTTGAGTGCTCAAGTGCATGTATCCTCGTTGATCGGATTACTGACAAAATCTGATTTTCTGCAGTTATCGGATTATCAAGCACTCACTGATATGCTGGTATTAATTTGGGTTGAACGGTTCAAGCATGTTCTTGAGCAAACTTCACTGGAGAAACGTTCTAAGTGTATCTAACAACAAAAACACAAGCTATTTTAATACTGAAAGGCCACTTTGTGAGTCTGACTGTACATCATGTGTGTTATTCCAAATACATCATGCTTTTAGCCCGGCCCGGACGTGTTCCTGTGCTCTCTGCAGACGGTGCGCCGCTCAAACCCATCAGTGGACATTCAAACCTTTTAAGGTCCTGATTCGTGTTAAAACAGGAAAATGCTCATAATTCATCTGTGATTGACAGACCCAGACGCTTTACTGGCCTCTGTCTGGACTTTTTCCGCTTGCACTAAGCACACGGCGTTATGTCATTGCTTATGCACGTGCTGCTCTAATTAGCTGTATCCAGTGTGTTTACTGTTTTGTTTCAGGGGCAGAATCTTCAAATCTTTGCTGGAGCTTGTTTTCCATAGCATGTTCCGACCATCTGCTACATTTATAGTAGGTGCTGTGTCTTTTGGTCTGGGGAATACAATGCATTTGGAAAGTCTTCAGGCAATTTCACTTTTTCCTCATCATTCTGCCATCAATACCCCATAATGACAAAGTGAAAACAGAACTGTTTAGAATTTATTGAAAAGGAAAAACTAAACTATTGCATTGCCATAAGAATACAGCCTCCAGTCTTTATGGGTATGATGCCCCCAAGGTTGGCACACCTGGATTTGGGGATTTTCTGCCATTCTTCTCTGGATGACTTTCGGTGGACAGCCATTTTCAGGTCTCTTCAGAGATGTTCGATTGGATTCAAGTCAGAGCTCTGGCTGAGCTACTCAAGAACATTCACAGATTGTCCCTCAGTCATTCCCATGTTGCCTTGGCTGTGTGCTTAGGGTCATTTATCTTGTTGGAAGGTGAATCTTCGGCCCAGTCTGAGGTCCAGAGTGCCCTGGATCAGGTTTTCATTAAGAATATCTCTGTACTTTGCTAAATTCAGCTTTCCCTCAGCTCTGAACAGTCTCCCTGTCCCAGCTGCTGAACAACACGTCCACAGCATGATGCTGCCATCACCATGCTTCATTGTAGGGATGGTATTGAACAGCTGACAAGCAGTGCCTGGTTTCCTTCAGACCAGAGAATTTTGCTTTTTTTGCAAACTCCAGGCAGCTTTGATGTGTCGTTTACTGAGGAGAGGCTTCTGTATGGGCAGTCTGCCATAAAGCCCAGATTGGTGGAGTGCTGCAGTAATGGTTGACCTTCTGGAAGTTTCTCCCATCTGCACACATAATCTTTAGAGCTCAGCCAGAGTGACCATTTGGTTCTTGGTCACCACTCATACCAAAATCTTTCTACCCTGATTACTGAATTTGGTGGGGTGGCCAGCTCAAGTCCAGGTTGTTCCAAACTTCTTCCATTTAAGAATTATGGAGTCCACTGTACCACTGTACATAAATATAAATGTTTATATTCAAGACAGACACAAGATTAAGTTAACACACTACGCATGAGCCAGTTATCAATTAACAAAATGCATGTCTTTGGAAAGATTTTGGCTTTAGAAGATACTTGAATGCCTTCTTAATTGTTTGTTAAAATGTGTAAAAATGTGGTATTTAAATAAATAAAAAATTATAGACTGTAGAGTTGTGCCATTTGACATTTTTTCACTTTGGATGCAAAAATGCCTAGAATCAATTCTAAGTTGATGCTTTAAATATATAACTGGAAGCAATAAGCACTTCAGTCTGCGATCTCTAAGGTTTTCCTTTTAGACTGTAGAGTTGGGAGATGGTGTCACATGTTCCTTGCGTTTCCTTTCAGAAAACAAACGGACCGTGGTAATCTGCCCTCAGGGACCAATTAGGAAAGAGGGATTATGGGGTCCGAGTTGAGGTCTTTGACTAGCTGTCTCCGGATCCCCGTTGATCTGAGTGATCATAATCCCAACATGTGTAACATCATGGTAAGCGGTGAGACCCGGCACCGGTCCCACACATGTTGCCGAACTGGAGCTTGTAAATATTTACATCTCCCAGGAAGCAGTGCGTACTTGTTTGCAGCAATGCACCAAGGCACGGGGTCAGGATGGATAGGAGGAAAGAGCTGTTGTTTGTGGGAAATGTTAGGAAGTGATGCAACTGACAAATAAAAAACAGAAGTTCTGAAGGATTTCCTCCACAATTACGTTTGTTTGGAATTCCTGCATACATTACTAAGACGAGTAACTCGAACCTTTTTGAACTTTTCTAGCCGGTTCTTTTTAATGGATAACATCAGATAGGACATCTGTGTTGTGGAGGTGCTCTGAATATCTGAAGCTCACATGGTCCAAGTATGGTCTTCTCAAGAAGGACCTATCCATTTGAAGCTTAAACTTTTTTTTTTTTTTTTTAAGATATGCTGCTCCACCAAGCCGCAATAAGACATGCCGTCTACTTTTTCAGGACTGTGGTAGCCTAGTGGTTAAGGTCCTGAACTATGGACCAGGGTTCAAATCCCACCTTTGCCAAGCTGCCACTGTTGGGTACTTGAGCAAGACTCTTAACTCTTGTTGTATGTCACCCTGGATAAAAGTGGCTGCTAAATGCTGTAAATGTAAAAATGTAAACATATGGTGGAAATTCAGTATATTTGGGAGTTCTACAATGATCACCAAGAACACTAAGAAAAAATAATGGAGGGGCACCATGGAGAAAACCACTGCTCTTTAAGTCAAACAGGGTCAGTGTTCTCTAGACAGATTAAACTAAGCCTCATTCCAACTGTGAAGCATGGTGGGTCACATTGAGGACGTTTTGAAAACCAATAAAAAAATTTGACAGTGTTGGTCATAAAGTTGTACAGTGACAGCCATTGAGCCAAAATCCATGAGTAGATCAAGACTAGGCTGTTTGTATATGAAATCCCAGTATGAAATATATTTTCACCATTCCATGTCTATTTTTAATACAAGGGTTCACATACTTTTACTCCTGCCTCTACTATGACCAGTATTTTCAATAAAGCCATGAAAGGTACCATTGTTCGTATCCTGTAAGTTCCACAAAACGTCTTTTATATGACTTGGATGTAGATCAAACCACAGCGTATGAGTAATTAATGTTGGGTTCACAAACTTTTTCTCGCTGTAAAGCAGCCATGTTGATTGGCTGTGCTGTCGTGTGTAGCGAGGCATTACATTATTCAAATACCTGTCTGGTTCATATCTCCTGCCAGTCTGCTGCTGGTCCTAACAGGACTCTCCATATACAGTACTGTGCAAAAGTCTTAGGCCACCATTAGATGAGATATACTATTGTTTTAGCAAAAGGCGTATATAATTATTTCGCAATGTCTTTATTAGAATACAGTCAGAAAATTTAGGAAAGTTGTATGGCGGATAAAAAAAAAAACTGAAGCAAAATGAGAAAAAAACAGCTTCTATACCTCCCTGACCTCCCCTTACACATGAGCAACAGCAGCGTCTGGGAACAGGGTGAAAAAGCCTAAGATGTGCTGAAGCTTACAAAGATTGGAATGATTATCAGTGGACGAATTCAACTATAACATTTTTGGTTCCAGTCATCTACAATGTCATATATGACCATTATACCATTGCTAAAACAACAAATCTAATGGTGACCTAAGACTTTTGTACAGTACTATATGTTCCAGTGGTTCTGGAAATAACATTCTGCCAAATTCCAGCAAAACCAGGGATTAATGAGAGCCGGTGAGCTCCAGTTTAAGCCCTGGTTCCTGCAGATGAATAATGGCTCACGTTTATCCTCACAGGAACTGTCCTACTTTTTGAACCAGTGCATAACATTCACAGGTACAGCACACCCTTCAAACACACGCATCTGGAAACATTAAACTTTCTAGAACGTTCTTCTCACCCCGCTCACTATTGCCTTTATATAGTTTGTGATCCAGCGTCTAACAAGCTTTTTGCTGTCTCTCATTAGCTCATCATTTAAACCCAAAACCTCCAACTGAGAGACCCACTCTGAGGGAGACATATTGATTACCCTGGTGGTGTTGTTATAATAAATTCACTTTGTGGGCACTTGGGCAAATTCGTCTCACACTACGGGAGGTGCACGAAATTAGGGAGATGACAAGGATTTGGCAACCATACATAGTACTTTCGAGCATATAGCAGCCACACAGAGATGTGGAGAGATGAGATTTTTTAGCTTGCCAGGCAACCCTGTTCAATTAATGTTGAATATAGAGTAACTTGTATGAACACAGTGAGAGCCAAAAATATGAGGCCACTTGTGAAAATGCTTGCTTGGGTCTAAGTGGAGAAGGATTCACACTGCAGCAAGATAATTACACAAAACACAACTACATGAATACCAATTAAGGAAGTGCTGACTGTCAGGGATTTTCCTCCATAGTCAACTGACCTAAATCCCATAAAGCATTAATGGGGGCACTTGAAGACAGAGAAAGCCAAGCATTGCGTAACATTACATGATGCTTGGTGGAATGCTGGATAACATGGATCATCAGATTTTACACAATCTTGTAGGGGTGTAACGATACAATGCTGAGGTCACGATTAGATGTTTTTAATTTTCTGAAGTGGAAACAGTGAGTGTGTTGACATGCAATTTAGTAATTCAAATTATTCAAGTGATCACAAATACAGCATACTCCGATTTAGAAAGCCGATAGAGAGCTGAATTTTACTCCAGTAATGGAAGTACTCATAGCATGTATTCCAGTTACCCGATTATAATTGGAGTTTTCAGTCTGCACATGTGCACGAGCCTTCCCCCACGGTTGCCAGGTCCTCATATTCTGAGACTTTGTTGTATTTGTCCTCTTTCCATTTACTTTAGCATTTTTTCCTCACTGCTATCTGGCAACCTCGGAATTGAAAGAGCCATGGAATTAAAGGCAGTGATATGGCTGTCGAACACTTTGTGGAGACTCAAACTTTTTTATTTCTGAAGAATTCAAAATAATGTTCAAAATACTTTACTTGGATAACAATTTAAACCAAAAATCTTTAGTCCCCTGCAATTAGGAATTAGGAGTTTTTTATTGTGTACTGGAGCATGGCATATGATTGCGCCCTCTTGTGTACAAACATGCAGTTGCATTAAATTTCATGTGGCATTGTCGTTTGACATTTTTGTTACACCCCTACAAACATGTGGAGTCCACTCCAGCTGGAATGCTAGCTAAAGGGGGAACATACCAAATACTAACACATTTTGAATTGTATCACTCAAATTAGGGTAATTGTATGATTTGTACTGAAAACATTGTATTAAAATACAGGGAAAAAAGCAAAATGGAAGCAATGTCATTAGGGCTCCTCAAACTTTTTGGCCCGCACTGTGGACCCGGTTCGATCCTAACATCAAACTCTGCCATGTGGAGTTTGAATGTCCTCCCCATGTTTGTGTGGGTTTACTCCAGGTACTCTGGTGTCCTCCCACATTCCAAAGACTTAGGTTAGGTTAATTGGCTGCTCTAAATTGGCCCAGTATGAATGTATATGACTAGTATTGATGTAATCTTGCTTCTGTTGGGAATAGCCACTGATGCAATGTTAAATATTTTACAGTTTAGTTTTTAACCCCATTTTTCCTGGTCACGATCCATGGCGGCTCCAGTCTATCCACGAAGAATGTCTGAGGAACGTTTCCAGCACCTTCTTAAATCTCTGCCATGAATTATTAAAGCACTTCTGAAGACAAAATGGTTTCCAACCTGATAGTAGCAAGGTGTACCTAATAAAGTGGCCAGTGAGTGTGTATTCTGACTCTGAGTGACGCTGATCTCTCTAAGTCATGTCTGCTCAGCCATGCGTGGAAGTGCCAGAATGTTGCTCTCCTATTGCGTGTCACTGTTTGTGTATTTGTGTGTGTATGTGTGTGTGTATTCCTTCGGTCTTTGTTCAGATAAAGCCAAAAGTTTCTAAACAAAGGCCGATGAGATGCTATCAGTTCGAGGACCCTCTTTACCCCTCTCACTCTCGGCTGCCTACTGATAAGCTAAACCTAGTCCTGCACATCATCATCACTCACTCGCTCCCGTCCCCAGACCTTCTGACCTGCGTCCAATCAAGATGCTCATCAGGAACGGTTCTAATCTCACCATGAAACTGGAGCGAGGCCGTAAGCCTTATGATTTAGATAACTGGATAACTCTGAGCTGATCTTGGATTAACTCCATCTGAGCACACTAACATAGAACACTAATGTTGCTAGAAGAGGGTTGATATATCCGACCATGTTGAGAAGGTGACTCTGGCTCATTTCGCTAGTCACAGGGATAGTATCCGATCAAGATGGTCAACAGAACTGGGTCTCATCTTGACATAGGTTTGAAGGCCTATTATGATTTTACAACCCCAAATTAGAAAAGTTGGGGCAGTATTTTTATTTTATTTTTTACAAGTATATTTATTTTGACTTGTATTTCATTGCAGACGGTGTGAACCTCAGATATTTCATGTTTTGTCTGGTCATTTCATTTGGTAATAAACATCCATTCCTGCATTTCTGTCCTGCGACACATTCCAAAAAAAGTTGGGACGGTAAAACATTTACCCCTTTGTAACGTTGCCATTCCTTTTCACCACACTTAAGACATTTTGGCCCAGAGGATACAAAGCCATTTAATGTTTCAGGTGTTATTTTGTCCCAGTTTTGATGATTCTCCTCTATGGGAAATAGCTAAAGTGTGTATAAAAAGTCACTAGATTAATCGTTATGCGCTTTTTATTTAAAAGAACTCGCTGAAGGGGTCGCTTAATGTAGAGGCTAAGTTTGCAACTCTGCAGTTTTCTCAGTTCTCAACAAGTTCCGGAAGCTTCTAGCAGAATAAAACGTGATTGCCAAGTCCACTTATTCTAAAGACTTTTTAGGGTTGTTTCCAGAGACCTGGTTGCTTGTTTCTCTCGTGGGATCTGGCAACCTTGGAATTAAATGCAACATTTGCGACACAGATACCAAAAACTTTTGGGGAGACTCTGAAACGCAGTATATACTCGAGGAAATGAATATGTTTATTTATTAAAGTTTGAGGTTTACATCCCATCCTTTGGTGAGATCATGGGCTGGTTGCAAAGTAGAAATCCGTTTTGGCAGGGTGATGAAAACCCAGAGCTTTTTCATTATCTGAATACCCAAGTGCTTGTAAACTTGATTGGTTGTTTGGATTACTGACAATCTGATATTCTCAGTTATTGGATTATTAAGTGCATGTAAACACACTCCATATCGGGCCCTTAAGCAAGGGTCATAAGGTTCAGCTGCTCATCTTAATTGTAGATTACCCTGGATGAGGGCGTCTGCTAAATACTGTAAACATAAAGTTGAATTAACTTCACATCTCCACAAAATCTTTATTTACTAATGTTTCGGGCTTTCTGTAACTCTCTGAAGATCCCCTGCAGAAGATCTGACTGCTGATTTTGTCACTTTTTTGTCAAATAGCAGTTTTGCAAAATTGTGCTTATTGCTTATATATTGCTAGGCTCTACGAGTTGAAGAATCAGATCTATACCTGGAGTTTGGTCTCGTGGATTTCTGACGGATACGCTCAAGTCGGTGATGACATGAGCAATCAGTGAAATCTGTCTGAGATACCCTCATTCCCTCAGAGACTGAGCGATGGTGGCGTCCTGCTCTCTTGCAACGCGTCATTTTCCCCTGCTTCAGCTTTTGTTTTGCATTGTAGATAAAGAGCGCCGGGACATCCTCAAAGGGTAAAATCAGAGAGTAGATGGTTAGGAATTATCACTGACTAATGCTCTTTTATCACACGGGGATTAGTCATGCGGGTAATTAGCGGAACGCTGTAAACACACACAAACCCGGGAGACTCACGCAACCGTCTACACACTACAGGAGACGCTGTGAGGCTCTGCAGCACTGTTTTAGCAGCACACACACACACACACACACACACACGTAAACACGGTATGTTCTTGCGTTCGTTGGCCAAACCGCAATTATCATGTCCCCGATTTCCAGATCTCTGGAGGTGATCATGCCACAAAGGTCTGGATGTCAAAATAATGAGAGATCTTCACCAGCTGGTCGGTTCCTCATTTTCATACGCAACAACAAAGCAGATTCTCATCCCAGTTCCACAGCTGTCAATCCCAGACCCAGTGTGTGGTCTGGTCTAACCAACAAGCCAATTAGCTACAGCGTGGTTAACATTTCTGCTCTGAAGATTGATGTGAAATCCGCATTTTCTAGCCACAACTTTGGCCAAAATGCTCGATGTGGAGGTAGCATCAAGCTCTAGAGAGGAGCTTTGGTGTTGCACAGCTCAATCAACCCAGGCTACTGTCTGTATTAGTTTGACAAGTTGACAGCCTTGTGAGGATTTCCTTCAGGTCCTTCTGGACCTCTGCCATGACAAGATGCCCTGCATTGCCACCTGCCACCTTGTCCAGAGAGTATTGGGGGGGGGGGGGGACTCTTTTTCCTAGCTTGTATCTCACATCAATTCAGGATCTGTTTTCCATGTTGACGTGACCAGAGTAAAGTCCAACCACATGGTTTGAGCCACCAGTTTCAGGATTGAATGTGGGGGAAACCGGAGAACCCAGAGAAAACCCACATGGACACTTGGAGGACGTGCAAACTCCACATAGGCAAAGTCCGTGGTCGGGATTGAACCGAGGATCTCTGAGCTGTGACTGCACTAACCATGTATCACGAACTGAAAACTGCATTAATTTCATGGCAGCATAATTCAAAATGGACAAACACCATCAGAAAAGAGGCACAGTGGAAGATGGTGACTTTAAAAGAGAATTACAACCGCAAAAAACCCACAGACCGTCAGTGTGTCGGTCTCAACAAAAACTGTATAGGTCCACTTATTAAGAGACTTTTCGCTTCCAGAGATCTGGGTGCTTGTTTCTCTCTTGGGATCTGGCAACATTGGAAATTAAATGCAGCATCCACAATAAGGCCACTCTCTGAAACGCAGTATATGCTGGAGGAAATGAAGAATGTCATGTTTATTTATTAAGGTTTGAGGTTTATGTCCCATCCTTCTGTGAGCTCATGGGCTGGTTACGAAGTAGAAATCCGATTGTTCTGGAAGAACATGTGTTGATCTCAACAAAAACTGTACAGGTCCACTTATTCTAAGACACTTCGCTTCTTTTGGGCTTGTTTCTAGAGACCTGATTGCGTGGGTCTCTCGTGGGATCTGGCAACCCTGGAATTGACTGTAGCATCCAACTTCCATGTGTCAGCATCAACAAAACCTGTACTGTGTCACCTCTTCTCATGTTGAGAAGAGATCTGTCGTCCTGTCTTATACCCACCATGCAGCCCACCAACTTTCAATTTCATAATAGAAGGTGCAAAGCTTTTTTATTCACAATTCAGCAAGGATACTCTTTCGAGACCATCGTTGAAGCATTATGGGTAGATTTTCCTTTAGGTTTGCTGTGTGTGAAGCAGAAATCCAGCACCCCAGAGACAGTGACAGATCTAGCAATGCTGAAAGCCTGCTGTGAGTTACGACCTACCATAAACCTAGAACAGCGCTATTAGGCGTTGTTGTACACAGCTGTCATTCATAAAGTAAAACTACACCGAGGAATGGATTTGCACAGAGACAAACGAGTGGATATACAATGACATGGCTGGCACTGGAGTCTCAAGCTTTCCTGCCAACCCCGGTGCTGCTGCCAGACTAATTCAACATGACTTCACTGCCTATAGCTCAGTGGGTTCTCCTTCATGGCTGTGAAATCTGAAATGGTTCCTTGTCTAACCGACCTGTCGCCGAGGTGCTAAAGGCTCATTCTTTCCGTCTGTTGAGCACGTGGTCTTGGTTGCTTTTGCAGATCTCATAATTACCTTTAGCATCAAGCAAATGGATGCAGCATGGATTAGAAACCTCTTGACACTTCTCTGACTTTTCCGTCCTGATTATGTGCGGTCTGGATGCTGTTTGATTTGGGGAAATCAGAGCTGATGTTTTGCAAGACCATGCAGGAAATGTCAAAGCCAGAACTGTTCTGTCCACAACAACTACATGTCATTCTGGCAGAACCTTGTCCAGGGGGATTTGCATATCGCATGCGGAGCATTGAAAAATATTCGTGCCTGGGTCCCCTGAGCAGTTCTGTTGTTATGCCTGGCACTCAAGACCTTGGTGATAAGGACGGATAAACTGGTGGATAACATCATCCCTAAACACACTGCTTTCCCCGCAATGAGGGCTGATGCTGTGACTTCCAGTGACAACTCTGACAATACCGAGTGAGTGATACCAAGATATCATTTGTCCTTTCTGTCCATTTTGTGCCAGTGTTACGATACAGTTTGACTTATCTGAACAGCTGAAGTTTAATGACCTACCTAATAATGGCAGATTTACAGAGCTGGGATATGAACTGACAACATTCAGATAAGTAGCAACTTCAGCCATAAGACCTTTATGAACCTTAAGGATTGCTGTTTAACACCGAGACACCACTGTGTTCCAGCTGGTTACTCCATAGACATTTAGCTATTACCTAAAAAACAACCCGTTTAGGTTCAGTCCCCAAATCTGGTTCCTATACGCTCACCTCCCTGTTTCTACATTCTCTCCATTTTATCAGTTCCACTTCCCAGATAGACGCATTTTGTAGTTCTACCATTTACAGATCGTAATCTGTTTCTCTACATACATTGTTAGTCCTCTTTACTCCACTATTTTGGTGCTGCTGTTGGTGTGTCTGTGGGTGTTGTGCTGGTATGAGTGGATCAGACACAGCAGTGCTGCTGGAGTTTTAAAGACAGCGTTTACTCACTGTGCATACTCTTAGACACCTATCATATTGCTTCACCTTCTAGATGTAAAGATTACACTGTACAGTGGTGCTTGAAAGTTGTGAACCCTTTAGAATTTTCTAAATATGACCTAAAACATCATCAAATTTTCACACAAGTCCTAAAAGTAGATAAAGAGAACCCAGCTAAACCAATGAGACAAATATATTATACTTGGTCATTTATTTATTGAGGGAAATGATCCAATATTACATATTAGTCAGTGGAAAAAGTATGTGAACCTCTAGGATTAGCAGTTAATTTGAAAGTGAAATTAGTCAGGTGTTTTCAATCAATGGGATGACAGGGTGTGAGTGGGCACCCTGTTTTATTTAAAGAACAGGGATCTATCAAAGTCTGCTCTTCACAACACGTTTCTGAGGACCTCAGAAAAAAGAGTTGTTGATGCTCATCAAGCTTCAAAAGGTTACAAAACCATGTCTAAAAAGTTTGGACTCCACCAATCCACAGTCAGACAGATTGTGTATAAATGGAGGAAATTAAAAACCATTGTTACCCTCCCCAGGAGTGGTTGACCAACAAAGATCACTCCAAGAGCAAGGCGTGTAATAGTTTGTGACGTCACAAAGTAACTGAAGGCCTCTCTCATGTTGACTAATGTTAATGTTCATGAGTCCACCATCAGACAAACACTGAACAACAATGGTGTGCGTGGCAGGGTTGCAAGGAGAAAGCCACTGCTCTCCAAAAATAACATTGCTGCTCATCTGCAGTTTGCTAAAGATCACATGGACAAGCCAGAAGGCTATTGGAAGAATGTTTTGTAGACAGATGAGATAAAAATAGAGTTCTTTGGTTTAAAAAAAAGAGCTATGTTTGGAGAAAGGAAAACACTGCATTCCAGGATAAGAACCTTATCCCATCTGTGAAACATGGTGGTGGTAGTATCATGGTTTGGGCCTGTTTTGCTGCATCTGGGCCAGGACGGCTTGCCATCATTGATGGAACAATGAATTCTGAATTATATCAGAGAATTCTAAAGGAAAATGTCAGGACATCTGTCCATGAACTGAATCTCAAGAGAAGGTGGCTCATGCAGCAAGACACGACTCTAAGCACACAAGCCGTTTCTACCCAAAGAATGGTTAAAGAAGAATAAAGTTCATGTTTTGGAATGGCCAAGTCAAAGTCCTGACCTTAATCCAATGGAAATGTTGTGGAAGGACCTGAAGTGAGCAGCTAATGTGAGGAAACCCACCAACATCCCAGAGCTGAAGCTGTTCTGTACGGAGGAATGGGCTAAAATTCCTCCAAGCCGGTGTGCAGGACTGATCAACAGTTACAGGAAACGTTTAGATGCAGTTATTGCTGCACAGGGGGGTCACACCAGATACTGAAAGCAAAGGGTTCACATACTTTTGCCACTGACTAAAATGTAATATTGGATCATTTTCCTCAATAAATAAATGACCAAGTATAATATTTGTGTCTCATTTGTTTAACTGGGTTCTCTTTATCTACTTTTAGGACTTGTTTGAAAATCTGATGAAGTTTTAGGTCATTTTTACGCATAAATATAGAAAATTCTAAAGTGTTCAAAAACTTTCAAGCACCACTGTAGCTCTTCTGTTGCTGCACAGTTTGTTAGTCATTTTCATCAATGCTCATGGGATGCTGCCTACAAAACGCTGATGGCTGGATATTTTTGGTTGGTGGACTATATTCAGTCCAGCAGTGATACTGAGGTGTTTAAAAACTCCAGTATCACTTCTGTCTGATCCACTCATATCAGCATAACACACCACCACCACATCAGTGTCACTGCAGTGCTGAGAATGCTCTACCATTTGAAAGACCAAATAGTATCTTATCTGTGGCGGTCCTGACCATTAGAGAACAGAGTTAACGGGATGAACAAAGTATGTAGAGAAACAGATGGACTACAGTCTGTAATTATAGAACTACAAAGTGCATCTATATGGGAAGTGCTGCTTTTGTAACAAGTCATGATTACAACGACCTCCTGACATCTTTTTTGAAAAGTGTTGCAGGCCTGAAATGCAGAAATGGATGTTTATTAAGAAATGAAATGACGTTGATCAGAAAAAAAAACATGAAATATCTCATGTTTATACTGTTTGCAATGAAATAATTTTTTGATTTGGGATTGTAATTCCCAGCTACAGCCTTATCTCATTCCCTTGCATTCTGGGTTATACTGGTTACAGGAAGTGAAATCAGTGCTGTAAGGTAGCTAAAGTGCCTTGGCATTCGGATCTTTGTGTATTCTGTTGGGAATGGTACGGACATCTCATTGATCAGCCTCTTGCTTTGAGGTACTGGTCCATGCTGTGTATTGATTTTGATCAAGTCTGAAATATGAAAGGCCTGGTGCTCATCATGAAGCATCGCTAGGATAGAAATGGATTAATGAAGCATGTCAGAAGAGTGTTCTGTTTATCCATGATGCTGTCTTTCATGTTCAGGTGTGAAGGAGGATTCATGTCACTGAACACCCAGACCTGCATGTCTTTCAGCAAGCTCCAACCAGACATCATGAATATCAAGGATGCAGGACCATATGTGTTTCAGTGCAGTTGGGCTGAAGATCTAAACTTAGTTACTCAAAGTAAATAATCCTTTTTCCTGATGGCCTGTGCAGCTCTCCTGCTTGACCACCTCATTGTTTTCCGTTCACTGCCTCCTAATGGAACTGTGCTTTATTTTGGGTTCTACTCATGTAAACATGACCGAGATGTTTAGATCGGGTGAAATCATGCATGTGCAGACCAAACTCCTGGTATAAATAAGGCTCACTCCCGCTCTTCTGGAAGAAGAATGACAAACGGCACAATCGAGTTTGCATTTAGTGCCTGAAATGGGATTTGAGTCGCTTGCATTGCCAAATCCTTTGTTATATCCTGGCAGGGCATTTTCTCGTACCGCAGCCTTGTTATAGTATTATGTTTCTTGTTAGAGCTGAGTTATATGAGCCCTTTCAGATCTGCGATGACGCTCTCCAGATCTGGCTCTGCTTCATGATGTTCATCCTTACATCAAATGGTACGATTTCCTCAAATCCATGAATCTATGGATGCGCCTGAGGCCCGATGCCATACCCGCTTCTCCCCCAGATGTTCCTCATTCAGCTTGAGAAAGATCACAGATGCTAATGTTATCTGAAGGAACTGAGGAGTGAACACAGACTGTAATTCAGGTCTTTTCTAGTCGGCTCGAGTTTCCTGCACTAAACTGTTCACTCTGAGCTGAAACCAGAAGATGATATGCTGGGGAAATGCAGGGATAAACGTCCAGCATGGCAGTTCATCAGTTTTATTCACTGTGTTGCCTTTTCTTATTTCTTTCAAAGCTACAACCCCCCCCCCCCCCAAACACCGCAGGCTGTGATTGTTTGATTATTTTGTTTATTTAATGTCACTTTCAGCATCAGTGGCTATTTAACAACAGACACAAGGTTACACTTACAGACATCTAATCTTTCAAACTCAGATCGGGCCAATTTAGCGCAATCAGTTGACCTAATGCATGTGTTTGGACTGTGGGAGGAAACCGTAGCACCTGGAGTAAACCCACACAGGCATGGGGAGAACATGCAAACTACACACAGGCGGAGTCCGAGGTTGGGCTCAAACCGGGGAAGCAGGATCTGTGACCACACTAACCTCTGTGGCCGTGTGCACAATCAAACAATTGCATGCCAATCCAGATCAGGGTTGCGGGAGAGGGTTTGTGTCATGATGATGTGAGCTGGAGAGCCACATCATTCTGCTTAGCTCCTCATTGACACTTTTTGGTTTCCACAGCAGATTGGCTAATGCTGGGAGTATTTAAGCCTTTTCTTCTGAGCACTTCGTCAGGCCTTCTCGTGCTTAGGGTGAGTTCCTTGTGGTTGGTGTTTTGTTGTTTTTTAAATTCTCTACGTATTCAGGACTTTATGCTCACTGGACAAAAAAATTTGTCACCCGCGATTGAAACGTAATTAACAGCATGTAATACTTGAATTCTGATGAGAATTTACTGTAGACTGGGATTTTTTTCCATTGCTGGTAGACCTGTTTGACTCTATACTTTGATACACCTGCAAATTCAGCTAATTCCTTCACACTATGGCCTTTGGCATACCCAAATGCAATCACTCCTTTTTGCCATCATAACTAACATCTGCTTTACATTTACATTTACAGCATTTAGCAGACGCCCTTATCCAGAGTGACTTACAATTGATACAGTCTTACAATCCAAGCAATTGTGGGTTAAGGGCCTTGCTCAAGGACCCAACAGTGGCTTTGGCTGAGGTGGGATTTGAACCCTACACCTTCTGGTTCATAGTCCAGCACCTTAACCACTAGGCTACCACAGTCCTCTTTGACCCATTTTCCACCCATCAAACGAGACATTCACAGCACTGTACCAACTCTTCTCAATCTATGAATCCCGTCACACACATCGCAGGTATTTATAGCCCGATCATCCTCATGCAACACCATCTGCAGGAGCCTGAATTTACTACCAGCTTAAACATGCATTGTGAGTATTTTTTTCTTGGGAGTATAAAATCCTGAAAGTGCAGAGAAATACAAAAGACCAAAAGCCACCAACCTTCCAACAAGGAAGTCACCAGAAGCATGAGAAAGCCTGACTATACTCAGCACAGAAGGCCAGAATTAGCCAGCCTGCTGTGGAAGCCAAAAACTGCCAAAGATGGGCTAGGCAGGCAAAGAGGGGCTCTCCAGCACACCTCACCATGACACAAACCCTCTTTGTGTCATCTTTACTATGTAGGTGTTAGCAATGATTATAGATACAAGATGTACGTAATAAAGTGGCCAGTGAGTGTAGCTGTTCAAGGATATTTTCTTGGCATATTCCTGTAGAGAAATCTTTCACAGGACCATGTAGGTCATTAAACGAATTTCTTCATTTATTTCATTAAACTGTCTTATCGTTGCAACATGGCTGCATGTCCGCTGTTTCTTACATGCAGGAATAAACTTATGGCTAATTAGCAGCCTCAGCATTTTTTGTACTTGAATCAGGGGTGCTGGAGTGGGGAAAAACTCTTATGCTACAAACAGAAGCTGCTCTGTCATGTTAGTTTAGGTGCTGCCTGTTTTACTTTTAATAATAGAGAAACCGCAGAGAAAATTGATGTCAGAGCAGCTTTAGGAAGCTGATCGTCTAATAAATCAGGAGTGGGGCTTGACGTCTAAATTACCTTCCTTTCTTGTTATCATGATGCAGGGTTGATATATCTCGTATGGTGCACTGTACAAGATGGAGAATGAACGAAGAAGTGTCTGCGCCCCAGTATCATCTGTATACTAATGGAAACGGGCCAGATTGAATATCCGTATAGCTTTAATAAATAAAAAAGTATTCGGAGTCAGAAGGATTGCAGGAGACTTGGGGGGGCCTCATGGTCAAACAAACAGTCTGGGATGGAGGAAACGAAGCCAGAGGACATCTGGTAGTCGTTAGAGCTCTTTACCAGCCATCAAGACTCTCGGACTGACTTTCCTTTCGTCAGAATCTGTACAGGCCATGACTCTGCTGCTTCAGAACTTGGATTGATAATTCAATCCAAAATGCTAATGCTAATCAGGAACGAAGGCTAATAGTGGCTCACAGCAGAATCATGCATGTGTTAAATGCAGGTTGGGCTACGTTCACATCAACTGACAGTAATTAGCCCCTTCAGGTTGGGGGGAAAATGTTCATGTCCGCCTCTGGTTTGGAAAGTTTGGCACTCACTGTATTGTTATTCTATACATATAAATCTGTACAAAACTCAAAGTACAAGAATGACAGCCAATACTTTTTTAATGCATTATTATGAAATGATCAAATTCAAATACTTGTTTGTTTGGTGTTTTTCGGGATTTTTTGAGGCAGTTGCAGAAATCTGGCCAGCAGATGCCGCTAAGGTGCAGAATTTTGTGCACTTGGAAACACTGACTCCTTTCTTGAATCGATTGGTCAAATGGTCAATGCTGTAGAAAGCCTTGCTTCTCCAATCACTAGGCAGAAGTAGAGAAGGTTTGTAGTAAATGCTACTGGAATTATTTATTTTTCCACTCAAAAATGGGAGATGCATGTAATTATTTTTTATAAATCAGTGACTGTTATGCGATTACAAGAATTTAAGCTTAAATATGTTACATTACTTGGTTACAGTAAAAAGTAATTAGGTTAGTGTTAATGTTTTTTTCTGTAATATTTTTATATTTTAATGTGAGTCAAATTTGATGGCATTGATTGAAGGACATTTTAATGTAAATTTAAGGTTTTATTTAGTTTTATTTGTTGTATTATTTTGTCTTTCCAGGTTCTTCCTGTTTTTATGGAACCTTATTGAGTTCTGAAACTTGGGAGCTTCTGACAAGGTGGAAACATCATGGAAACACACAAAATGCAACCCAGACTTTTGTTGTAAGGAAACCTCCGCCTAAACTTAAGAGTGCCAGAATATTTACATTTACAGCATTTAGCAGACACCCTTATCCAGAGCGACTTACAATCTATACAGTCTTACAATCCAAGCAACTGTGGGTTAAGGGTCTTGCTCAAGGACCCAACAGTGGCAGCTTTGGCAGAGGTGGGATTTGAACCTTGGACCTTCTGGTCCATAGTCCAGGACCTTAACCACTACGCTACCACAGTACATCCGGACTTGCTTGGGGAACCATACCTGGACTTGACAACAATGACAGGCACCAATTCTGAAACGCAAATGAAACCTCACCTGGGATAAGGTGGGATTTGAATCAGACTGGCTCTGCAGTAGAATTACTAGTTTGCGCTGCTGAAGCACCCTGGTGTGTATCTGGTGAGCTGATTTTTCAGATGTCTGTGGTTTCCTGGCATTGTGATGTCCTATGGCTTATTGGAGCCTGAAGTTCAGTGTGTGTCCATGAATGTGTGGTTACCGGTGCCTGGAGGCCAGTGTGTGATCCCAGGGGTTGGTTCTGGATGTGCGTTTCCTGGAGTGCAGCCTCTCGATGCTCCTTGGGACAGGGAGCTGGGTTTGACTTGTGCAGAATTCCAGAAGATACAGAACCGCAAATCTGACGCTGATACAGCCTTCTTATAATCCGAATTTCTCATCCAAAAGCGTTTAAGACTTGTTTAAGAATTGAAGAATTGTGTTTGTAGGTGTTAGGCGTGTCTCAAGGGGCTGTTCTAAACCAGAAGAATTCAGGTCAGTACATAATTAAGGTGCCACTTAAACCACTTAAAGCAGACCTGACTCATTAAGTGTTGTAAGTGAGGGCCGTGTGAAGTAACTTGCTCTTTTGTGTATCATCACATGAACAGCTGTCCGTCTCTCTAATGGGAGTGTGAGAATGATGCATCGCTTTGAACTGTGACGAGAAGCTCCAGAGGCTTCATAATTACAGGCTCTGGTGTGAGAGAGGCTAAAGGTGGAGCGAGTGAGAAAGAAAATGAATGGAATGGAATTCGAAAACACAGTCTAAAATACCAGAACCGAAATATTCAGAGAGGGTATTGCCTAAATTTATGCCTGTGATCACTACAGGACATATTAAAGATCACTAGAGGATGCAAGGTTTAATAGCCATTGATTTCCTTCTTTTTTGTTAAGTTTTTTGTCTTATTTGTTGAAATCTGTAATGGTTTTGGTTTTTTTTTTATTATTATTTTCTTCTACAGATATATTAATAATATGGAGCTATTTTAGATTGTGGGTTTTTTTGGCCAAATCTGATAAACTTATCAGGTAAACGTAGCAAGTTTACCCAAGCTAATGTTTGTTCTTGCCCAACGTAAGTGTCATCTGCCCAAAGCTAATGTTTCTTACTGCCCAAGTTTACTGCTCCAACGTAAGAGTTATTCTGCCCACAAACAGGCTTTTTGTCCATGCCGATTCTTTTCCTGTGCTATCTGGGGAGGTTTGTTGCCAAATCTGACGTTTCTTCTCACCCAAGCAGACACTTCTTATTGCCAATGTTGAAGCTTTCTCTACCAAACCTAAGGTTTGTTGCTCAAAGAGAGATGACATTTCCCCAAGTTTACTGCTCCAACGTAAGAGTTATTCTGTCCAAGTTGACACACTTCCTCTCAACCAAGGCTTTCTTCTGCCCATGCACAGGCTTTTTGTCCATGGTGAGGCTCCTTGTACTCTATCTGAGGAGGTTTACTCTCAAAGCCAGATGAGAGTTCTTCTGCCCAAACAGAGGCTCTAATGACAATGAAGCAGCTTCTATCCAGGCTAAGTTTCCTTTTTCATAGGCAGAGATTTTCTATTTTCTTTTTTTACTAAGCTAAGATTTCCTGCTCAGCGTGAGCCTCCTGCTTTCCATGATGAGGCTTCTACTGCCCATTATGAGGATCATTTTTGCGCAAGCTGCAGTTTCTTACTACAAAATCTGAGAATTTCCGCCCAAGTTGTTACCAAATCTGAGGTTTTTTCTCACCCGAACAGTGGCTTCTTATTGCCGATGTTAAGTATTTCTCCACCAAAGGCTTCTTGTCAAAACTGAGATGACTTCTCTCCAAATTGAGGTTTATTCTGCCCACATTGATGCTCCTTCTGCCTAAGCAAGGGTTCTTTCTACCCACAAACAGCTTTTTGTCAATTCCAAGGCTTTTTGTATGCTATCTAAGAGGTCTTGCTGCCAAAGCCAGAAGTCTTCATCCCAAGATGAGAATTCTTCTGCTCATGTTACCTAAAGGTCCTAGGAAACCTAGGTCCTAAGAAACTGCTGTTTCCAGCAGTCGACTCTTACCACTGAGAGACAGGAGCTGTTTGGTAATCCTATTTTAATTGCCACTATTATTTCATTAAGTCTAATCTGATCAGACACTTCGTAATGTTCATTCCAAAAGTACTTTGCCTCCAGTTCACGTCCTCCATGCCGCACCAATTAGTGGCAACTGTTTGCGCCATCATCAATACCGGCTGCTTATCTTTAAAAGAGAGTCTTTATTCGTAAGTCTTAAATTAGAGTGCAGTCCTTGCCTGGGGCTCAGCTCATTTCTGTAATGTTGATCCAGGACTGAAGGACACACCTTAATTTGCCTGGTTCTAATGATTAGTGTAAGTTTAATTCCTTCCTCTCTCACACTCTCTCTCTCTCCCTCTCTTACTGAAAACCTTCTTGCGGAGGAGACGTCATTAGGTGAGCGTCAGACTGGCTGTGCCTGTGGCGTCGAGCCACCTGGGAGGACATGAACTTTGACCCCGGGCTTGCGCTTTTAATTAATGAACAGGTTTTAACAATAGCCCTGAGCGAGCTGCAGACCCACTGCTGCACCTCAGCCTTCAAAAATACGAGGCCAGATCTACCGAGCTTATACTCAGATTAAATTCACATGATGGAATCAAGAACTCAGATACAAGTGCAATAATTAATATACAGGTTGTCCCTGGGTGGGACTTACTTTGTAGACACTGTGATGCTCAGAGATGTTACTAAAACAAAGTGTGTTTTCCCAATGGTGGGATATTTGGAAACGTGGCCATAGTTTTGCACAAATTTCTTTGTGTAGAAGTTGAAATGCAGTGTTTCTTACGTTTACACTGTGCCAAAGAATGGCATGCCTTTTTAATTTCTGCCATCAGACCCTACAACGATATATATTATCTCTTATATTATGTTTTACTCCATATATGTTTCTAGTATACCATATAGAAATGCATCCTTTCATTATTTTAAATTTCTTATTTAAATTTTTACGCTTCAAGTTGTGCAATATATGTTAGTGATGTGTAGTGTTCTATGTTCCTGCTGCTGTTTCCCTTGGGATTAATAAAGTTATTTCTATCTATTTATCCATCCATCTATCCATCCATCCATCCATCCATCTACTGTCACTTTTATTTCAGTGCACACACTATAAACCCAAGATATTTAATTGTCTGGTCAACTTAATTTAATTTGTTAGTAAACATCCATTCCTTCATTTCAAGCCTGTAACACATACCAAAAAGTTGGGACTGGGGCAAGTTAGGGCTAGTAATGAGGTTAAAAATAACCCTGCATGTGATTTCAAACAGATGATGTCAACAGGTGATTACAGTCATGTGGCAGCAGTGGGCAGAGGATCTCCACTTGTCAACAAATGTGTAAGAAAACTATTGAAATGTTTAAAAACATTGTTCGTCAAAGAAAGACTGGGAAGGAACTACATATTTCTATACAAACTTTTTTCTGAGTTGGCTTGTTTTGCAATGTCTTCTTGCAAAATCCATGGACGTCCCTCTGAAAGACGTCTAGAAGGCAGCGAATGTTGCTCTAAAATCTCCAAATAATTTTCTGCATTAATGCTGCCATCACAAGGGTAAATGACCCAACCCCATACCATGAGACCCTGGCTTTTGTAACATCATGAAATATCTTGGGTTTATACTCTCTGTAGTGAAATAAAAGGCATATTAAATGTACAGAACACTGCATTTTTGTACTTTCCATATGTTTTGCACTGTACAAAATGGAACATGCAATTGCAATGTATGTATTAGAATTGGAGAGATGCCATATTTAATTTGCTCCCTGCAGGGGTTGTGTAACTTCTTTTCATTTGGATAATCAACAAAGAATGCGCTACGATCGGGGACGCCAAACCTTTTGTGGGAGACTTGACAGGTGAGTGTTTTAATTCAGTCCTGCTAGCAGTTGTCGCATCGTTTCATCTTCAGCAGAGTGGCACTGGTTGTTCACAGTTGTCCTGATGGTTTAACAGGGGATCTGACAGATCGGTGTGTGTACTGCGCTGGTGTTTGGGTGGGGGCGTGGGAAAGCATTAATGGGGTGTGTGTGTGTGTGCATGTGCGTGCGTGGGTTCGACCTTGCACAAAAGCCACTAGCACGGCTGCTAATAGCGTGCTATTAGTAGCGTGTTCACACCCGTTAAAGAATCTCTCTTGTATCATGAAGGGTAAACACAGACTCTGAGTAGTGATAGCTGTGTATGACATCATAGGGAAGAGATTATCATTATTATTGCATCAACATTACATTACATTACATTAAAATAACACTGTCAGCCATTTGGGTTCATTACTAAAACCATGAGGTATGTATGTAGTAGGTACATGTTGGGGCCACCAATCTGTTGGAAGACTCTCCACCAGGCTTTTTTAACAAATCCGTGAACAAAGCTGTTGTAGTAGGATAGGATGGGGGCAAACTACATACCAAACCCATGTTTTGGATGTAGAGTGGTGCTTGAAAGTTTGTGAACACTTTAAAATTTTCTATATTTCTGCATGAAAATGACCTAAAACGTCATCAGATTTTCACACATCTTCAAAGTAGATAAAGAGAACCCAGTTAAACATATGAGACAAAAATATTATACTTGGTCATTTATTTATTAAGGAAAATGATCCACTATCACATATTAGTGAGTAGCAAAAGTATGTGAACCTTTGCTTTCAGTATCTGGTGTGACCCCCCCTGTACAGCAATAACTGCAACTAAACGTTTCCTGTAGCTGTTGAACAGTCCTGCACACCGGCTTGGAGGAATTTTAGCCCATTCCTCCGTACAGAACAGCTTCAGCTCTGGGATGTTGGTGGGTTTCCTCACATTAACTGCTCACTTCAGGTCCTTCCACAACATTTCAACTGGATTAAGGTCAGGACTTTGACTTGGCCTTTCCAAAACATGAACTTTATTCTTCTTTAACCATTCTTTGGTAGAATGGCTTGTGTGCTTAGGGTCGTTGTCTTGCTCCATGACCCACCATCTCTTGAGATTCAGTTCATGGACAGATATCCTGGCATTTTCCTTTAGAATTCTCTGATATAATTCAGAATTCATTGTTCCCATCAATGATGGCAAGCCGTCCTGGCCCAGATGCAGCAAAAACAGGCCCAAAACCATAATACTGCCACCACCATGTTTTACAGATGGGGATAAGGTTCTTATGCTGGAATGCAGTGTTTTCCTTTCTCCAAACATAACACACTTTTCTTTTAAAAACCAAAAAATTCTATTTTGGTCTCATCCGTCCACAAAACATTCTTCCAGTAGCCTTCTGGCTTGTCCACGTGATCTTTAGCAAACTGCAGACGAGCAGAAATGTTCTTTTTTCTCCTTGCAGCCCTGCCATGCACACCATTGTTGTTCAGTGTTCGTCTGATGGTGGACTCATGAACATTAACATTAGCCAATGTGAGAGAGGCCTTCAGTGGCTTCGAAGTTACCCTGAGGTCCTTTGTGACTTCGCCAACTATTACACACCTGGCTCTTGGAGTGATCTTTGATGGTCGACCACTCCTGGGAAGGGTAACAATGGTCTTGAATTTCCTCCATTTGTACACAATCTGTCTGACTGTGGATTGGTGGAGTCCAAACTCTTTAGAGATGGTTTTGTAACCTTTTCCAGCCTGGTGAGCATCAACAACCCTTTTTCTGAGGTTCTCAGAAATCTCCTTTCTTCGTGCCATGATACACTTCCACAGACGTGTTGTGAAGAGCAGACTTTGATAGATCCCTGTTCTTTAAATAAAACAGGGTGCCCACTCACACCTGTTTGTCATCCCATTGATTGAAAACACCGACTCTAATTTCACCTTCAAATGAACTGATAATCCTAGAGGTTCATATACTTTTGCTACTTACTAATATGTAATATTGGAGCATTTTCCTCAATAAATAAATGACCAAGCATAATATTTTGGTCTAATTTATTTAACTGGGTTCTCTTCATCTAATTTTAGGATTTCTGTGAAAACCTGATGATGTTTTAGGTCATATTTATGCAGAAATATAGAAAATTCTTAAGGGTTCACAAACTTTCAAGCGCCACTGTATTTTTGGTGTCCACAAACTTATGTCTCTTTAGTGTAGCCTAAGGTGCCAATGAGACAAAACAATGAGATCTTCAGTACTACTGGTCTTTGTTGATGTGTACCTGGGACTGGCTGCAGTAGCTACACCCACCAATTAGATGAAGTGTCCATACTGCTGCCCTGAATGCACCCTCTGAGTTGTACTTCATCTTTCAGCAAGTGAAACTACTGGACTGGGATGAAAGGACTTCAATCAATGTATCTGTCCAGCCTGTCCACCTGCTGTGTCTTGCAGCAAAACCCTGAAATTAGGGGAACCTGTATAGGTTTTGGCCGATTGATGGACTGGACAGTGGTCGGAGACTATGAAGAGAACAGCTCGTGCATTATGGATAATAAGTTATGATGATCAGACAAGTGTGGCATTTGGATTTGATGACAGCAGTTGAGGAAATGACAAAGAATGAATCTGTATGTAGACTAAGAGAAATTCCAAAATTTAATTTCACCAATGTTTTCAATTACTGACTGGAAAATTCAACCCAAGTATTCCATAAACCTCCTCTTAAGGCTTTTCACACAGTCGGATTTTTACAGCAAAAAAAAAAGAATGCGATTTTTTTAAGTAGAGGGACCTTCACACCAAGTGCGCTACATTTTTTTTTTTTTGTCTAAACACTCTGAACACACTCTGTCCACTTTTGCCTTCTTTACTTTCCCGTCTCTTAATGTGTCATGGAGATTTTGCCGTGTCTTTTTCACATCATCAACTTAAAAAAACAAAAGCCAACAAAAGCAAAGATTAGTGCAGGAAGCTACAGTTTGTGTTTTTTGTGAGCATGAACAGACTAGAATGCTCTTAGATAAACAAGAAACAATTCCATCCAGTCACATTTTCAGGTATATTCCCCCAGATATTTTCTTTAATATCCATGTTTTTATAGTCTTCTTGTGCTCTGCTACTAGCAGGATGAGCTGTTCTGCCTGACAACCGAGCTCTGATTGGTCGGCCTGATTTTAACACATCCAAACAATGCAGAGCTTAGAACAGGCTCCGATTAAATTTTTTGCGCTGTCACAGTCCTTCAGTTTGGACTCGGTGTGAAAGATGCTGTTAATACGTGCGTTCTTTTTCAAAACTTGACGTGTGTTTTTTCGTCCATATAAATCTGAATCTTTTCTTATGAATTTACAAGAATTTAGAGGGGCACAGCTGTACCCTTCTGCGTGCTTGTCAGTCATAGGGGCATAACTGTGCATAAAAAATAAAACTGCTAAACACTAAATAGATTAAGTGATTAAACACTGAAGTGGGCGTTACTTAGCCATGGATGAGAAATACTAAGCACTAATGAACGCAATTTTTTTATTAATTACATTAACGTTCCTTGACTGCAGTGTGGCTGACTTTCTTTAAAAAATTTGCAGATGTCCATTTACTCCATGAGAAAAATTGAAAGAAACTGGCTCTTACTGAAAGCGTTAGCCCCTCAAGCAAAGATGCTGGGGAATTATGGGAAATGTAGTGCCTGTGGTAAATTTGCATAGCATGCCCTGTAATTCTGCTCAGTGATCAGGGATAGAACTGACTTTTAACTGATATGACTTTATTGGGGCACAGTGATGCTTTACTGGGGCACATGTCCCAGTAAAGTGGGTCTGATGACGCCCCTGGTGCTACCCTTGACCACTCATCCACTGTTCACTGTCCATGTTGTTTATCCCATTTGAACCTTTTTTTGCTTTAAATATCTTTGTTTCTTGAGTCTACGGTTAAGGAAAGCAGCAACTGCAGATCTTTAAGAAGTTTCCCAAACTATCCACTTGTGCAGTTGTTCATCTGGACCTTCTGCTTTGATTTCATCCAGGTTGCTCTTCTCTCAAGAAAACATTGGATTGTAAGAATTCATCTTAGTTTGCTGGAATGACCTTCTGTTAATCACAAAACAAGGATGCTGTTTCATTTCAATCACAGAACTCCACTCGGTTCATAGCTTACAACCCAAGGGAAGACCATATACTTACTCAATCAAACAGAACATTGTTTTTCAGCTGGGGAAGCCCAATTACAGGCTTCTCTTACCTTTATAACAATATTGAGATCAACCAGATAGCATTCCTCCCATGCAGGAGTTGTTGCTTGGTGTGAAGTTTTAATGTCACAGTCATTATTGCTTATGTCTATGAATGCAGTGACATCATCCAGGCTTCCACCTTGGTGCATTTGTTTTCCTGCCGAACTGCACTGGGATGTGTCAGCCCCGGTCCTTAGGGGGCGTCATTGGTTGGGGGGTCTCTAATGGCATGACATGGTCAAGAATAATGACAGAAATGCTGAGGCTTTTTATTGAGGAACAGCGTAGTCTTATCAGTCCGCTTATTTTTGATCACTGGAAGGGTTTTTGGGTTTGCTCTGAGCAAAGGAGGGGCAAATGCATTTGAATTGTTGGAGGAAGGTTAAAGAGACCTGTTACTACACGACTAAATATGCAGCCTCTTTATTAAAGGTGGGAGAGCTCATTACTTGGGTAGCAAAGCAGGATTAGCAGCTGAATAAACTGATTGAGCTCATTAAAATCCTTTCAGATACTGTTATGACTTGATTGATATTTCTGTATTGACTCTGACCTTATTTACTCCTTGCATCTACTGTGTGTAATTCAGCTCATAACACTGGGCTGGATTTATTTATTTTTTTTACTGTTTTCATGTTTAAAAGATGGTCTCTGCAACAAACATGATTTTACTTAATTTCTTAAAACGTTGCTAAACTTTTAGCTACGAAGAATCTTTGTCAGTTAATAAAGTAGACGGTTGTTAAACAGGTTTAATATGGGTGTGATGCTGATTGCAGCTCTTTAAGCCCTTTTAAACTACTGTGCACAGATCAGTTTGGGTACAAGAGAGCTTTGAGGGAGATAATCATATTACATTTTGTTTTGGATAGTGGTATCATCCAAATTCTTTATAAAAAAAAAATCATGATAGTTTGCTAGGCGGAGACTGACGTCGGAATGACGTACAGTATTGGGTGGGTTTTGACAGTCAGATGTGCCTTGGAAAGACCGATGCATCTACCCTTATTTAATGTTTGGCATGAAAATCACTATATATTGTTATCTCTCATACTTCTTCTTATAATTATTAGTGGCGGTTCTTTAATTAAAAATCTCCCTTAGAAATATGAGAGGTAATGGATCTTATTCCAGCAGGACATGGCACAAATTAAGCGCTGGTTCAGTGCTGTAACCACTGAGTCACCAAATACATAAGCAACTATAAATGTCATCTGTTGATTTAAAGTATTACTATTAGATGTTTATTACAGTGCATGCTCAGAATTCAAACATAATTGGTTCCAGATGGCTGAATCATATACGTACAGGTTTACCGATGTTCAAAATGGGAATTTATTTTCGAATTTGGGGGCAAAAAATATCAAACAGACCATTTGTTGTCCGAACTGGTCAAATAAAGAAATGAAAAGTGGTTGCCATGTGCCAAGTCTATATGTGGTTTGCATCAGAAGGATGTCATCTATGCTCAGTAGCTATAAAATGACGTCATAATGATTGAGCAAAGTTAGAGTTGGAAGGTGTTAATAACCTAGCAGTATGAGCAATGTTTAACATTGTTTACCTAGACAGTACCTAGACCTTTGCTTAAAACTATATTGGATTGCTTCTTCTATAATCCTGTATTCTGATTCCTGTACACTTCTTCCCAGAGCCCAGAGAAGTCAACGCCGCTTCTGGACATGGTTAACATAAGGCACAGTAATGTTTTAAGTGGCATTTGTGAATGTAACTCCATATTGTAGTGTTTGATAAAGGTTTGATAAAGTAATCCCTTGCCCATGTGGTTCTATCAGCTATTGATGAATGACGGTTCTTGATGCAGTGCAGTCTGAGGGATCAGAGATCACGCCTCTTCAGTTTAGGGTTGTGCCCTTGCCCTTTACGCACTGAATTCCTCCAGATTCCATGAATTGTTTAATGATCTAATGCAGTGTAGAGGGAGCAACATCAAGATCATTAAAAGTTTAACCTTAACAAACTAACTCTGATTTTGCGTCCCTGCCAAGATTGGTAATAAAGATCTAATATGTTAGCATAGCTATAAACAGTCCTGGTGAGTAAGCCGTGTCCTTTTACACCTAACCTTCAGAAAGGAATGCTAGCCATGCTAATATGCCTTTATGCACCTTGTGTTTGGCAGGTTGTTAGTTAGCAACTGACAGTGTGTCCTCTGAGAGGTGAAAGTCGAAAGGCATTCAGTTCTGTTGTTGGTTTACAAAAGCATACAGGTTTTGAGTTACAAGTTCATGCTAAATGCAGATCGGCTCTTGGCTGGCGTTTTGTTTCTGTAGATGTAAGAACTGCCATGAGCTGCTATTCATTAGCCGTGTTCTCACCTTGCATGCATGACAAGGTCGGGCCGCCTTTAGTCGACACATTTTTGGAACGTGGTATACTATGTGAGTATCCTCTGTAGGTGGACAGAGTCAGGTCCAGTCACCAGATGGTACAGAAAGGACAAGTCGAGACTCAAAATAGGAAATGAGCGTCATCTACTTGTTCTCAGTTTGTCTGAAGCTCAACTGTCATGTTCATTACCTTCACTTTCAACTCATAGTCGTACAACCCAAGCAATTGTGGGTTAAGGACCTTGCTCAAGGACCCAACAGTGGCAGCTTGGCAGAGGTGGGATTTGAACCCTGGACCTTCTGGTCCATAGTCCAGTACCTTAACCACCAGGCTACCACAATCCCATCAACTTGCCACCCAAAAAAGTATCTGTATATTCAGTAAGAACTTTTGTTTCTCCCACATAGAAGAAAATGGTAGAATGTCATTTCAAGTTCAAGCTAGTACCATTTCTTCTAAAGGCCATTGGCAGCTCAAAGTTGTTCTTTAAAGAAGGAGTTCTTGTTGGCAAGACAAGCTTTTTAAAGTGCTTCCAAATGGAACGAATTCTGAACTCTTGAATCTTTCTTGTAGTATATTCAACCTTTAAAGGTTCTCCCAGAGGGACAAAACAAAGACCTAAAAGAAAAAATAAGAGGCTATTTTGAACCTAAAAGGTTCTTTGAAATCATTCTTCCTTTTTGTAGAACTCTCAAAAAAGTAAAAGAACTGAGAAGCAACCTTTGAAAATAGGTCCAAAGAATCTTTTTAGCATTCTGAAAATCAAGTGTTCATGGGTTATATAGTCCAAGAATATAAAGTGAAAGACATAAAACTTATTTGCAACTCAAAATAATTTGGTAATATATTAAAGGATTCTTCATGGAACCTATTCTGAAATGTTTTTTGCTTTTATATAAAACCCTTAAGGGTTCTTCCAGAGAGATAAACTGAATAGAATATCATTAGAAAGCAGTTTGAACCCATCTTTATGAGTTCCTGGGATACATTACAGCCAGTGTTTGGATTCCCATTCAAGCTACATCCCATGTTATTTTATCTAAACCAAAATCAGAAAAAGTTGGGACAGTATGGACAATGCAAATGCAGTGTTTCTTACATGTACTTTGACTTTTATGTCATTGGAGACAGTATGAACCTGAGACATTTCATGTTTTGTCTGCTCAACTTCATTCATTTGTTAATATACATCAATTCTTGCATGGGACAGTAAAGCATTTACCACTTTGTAATGTTGCTATTTCTTCTCACGACACTAAAAATACGTTTTGGCAGTGAGGAAACCAAGAAATGGTGTTTCAGGTGTTATTTTGTCCCATTCTCTGCAAACGTGTTTTAAGATGTGCAGCAGTACAGATTGTCATCGTTGCATTTTTTGTTTCAAAATTCTCCACACATTCTCTATTGGGGACAGGTCTGGGCTGCAGACAGGCCAGTCCAGCACCCGTACCGTTCTACAGCCATGCCTTTGTAATGTGTGCAGCATGTGGTTTTGCGTTGTCTAAGTGAAAATGCATGGACGTCCCTGGAACAGATGTCGTCTTGAAGGCACCATATGTTGCTCTGTAATCTTAGTGTACTTTTCTGCATTAATGCTGCCATCACAGAAGCGTAAATGACCTTTGTCAGGGGCACTGATGGGACTGATAACAGTCTGGATGGTCCTTTTTGTCTTTGGTCTGGACCACTGCTCATTTTTACCAAAAAAAGATCTGGAATGCTGATTGGTCTGATCACAATACACATTTCCACTGTGTGATGGTCCATCATAGATGCCTAAGAGTCCCGAGAAGTTGATGCTGCTTCAGGACATGGTTAACATAAGGCTTCTTTTTTGCACAGTAAAGTTTTAAGTGATATTTGTGAATGTAACTCTGTATTGTAGTGCTCGACAAAGGTTTGCCCATGTGGTTCTATCACCTAATGATAAATGACGGTTCTTGATGCAGTGCCGTCTAAGAGATTGAAGATCACAGGTGTTTGGTTCAGGCTTGTCCCCTTGTCCTTTACACAGTGAAATTTCTCCAGATTCCTTGAATCGTTTAAAGATATTATGCACTTTGGAGGGAGAAATATGTGAATCCCTTCCAATCTTTCTTTGAGGAACATTGTTTTTAAACATTTCAATATCTTTTTCATACATTTGTTGACAGACTGGAGATCCTCTGCCAACTTGGCTCCTCAAATTCTCATGAATACTGCTTTTGTACCAAATCATGATTGCAATCACCTGTTTTAAATCACATCATTTTTTAACCTCATTACTAACCCTACTGTATATTGCCCCTGTCCCAACTTTTTTTGGAATGTGTTGCAGGCCTGAAATGCAGGAATGGATGTTTATTAACAAATGAAATGAAGTTGACCAGTCAAATCATTAAATATAATGGGTTCATACTGCCTGCACTGAAATAAAGGTCAGTGTAAGATGCATTGTGTTTTGTTTTGTTTTTATTTCCATTTTCCATACTATCCAACTTGCAAATGAACACAACATGCTGACGACTGTGTTGTTGCTAATAACTGAGTACCAAAGTCCCGAATTGCCAGCAGATCATGAAACCTGCTTCCTGAGATAAGGATCTGGAAGGAGTCAGGAGAAGTGGAAGTTGCCTGGCTCTCTCCCGAGAACAAAAACAAGCCTTGGCTTTTAATAATTCATCACCCAGCAGGCGACTCGGCCAGCAGGGGACCTGCTTCTGTTTCTTAACATTTTATCAGCTATTCCCTTTGCTGTGGTTCTCAGAAGGAGGGAAGGAGGCAGATCTTGCTGTGTTTCACCCAGACGTTGTAGTGGACCCCCTGTCAGGTGGGGATCAAACGAGGACTGGCTCGGGCCAGAGTTTTCAAACAGTAGGTGCTAGGTAATGAAAGCAGAGAGAAATGTTGAATAGCTTTGGTCAGAACTTGTATATACAGTAGATGTGTGGCAGGAGCTAGCATGGAGTGGAAGGTCAAGCAAGGACTGATGAAAATATATGTGGGAGTAGAGGCAAGCCAGAGCACATAGCATCCAGACACTACATATTTGGCTCATAGACAATGAGACATATAAGTGATATAACGCTTGTGCTTAAGGCTGTGTGCAAAGCTGCATTAAAATTCCAACTTTAATGGCCTTGCTACAGTTCATGAGCAAAAAGTATGTAGACACCTGGTCACATCCATGTGTTTGTAGAGTGTTTGTAAATGTGCATTGCTATAACTGAATTCAATCCTTTTGGACTGTGATGTTCTCCAATAGTATTCACATTAGAGAAAGCAAGTCAGCCGCTGCTGGGTGCAATGATGGTATGCTTTACACCACTCCAGCTGATTCTTGATATTATGAATGGTCAATGCTCAATGCCTGAGGTGACTCAAGACTCGATACTCAATAAAGACTTAATCTATGGATAAAAGATTAAACATTTAATGGCGTGCCATTTCAGAAAATTGAGCTTTCCTATATAGTTAAAGGGCAAAATATCAGGTAAACAAAAAGATGTATTTATTTATACAGTGGTACCTCAATTCTCATGGTTAATTTGTTCCAGAAGGCTTGTTGAGAACCAAAAATAAGTACTGAGCAAAATTTTCCCATAATAAATAATGTAAATTGAATTAATCCCTTCCAGACCAACTGAAAATCCACACTGTATAAGGCATTATATGCATTGATGAAGTTGTGTTGTACAGGTGCTCCCTGATTTATGATGGGGATTTATGATGTTCCGACAAATCCATAATAAGTTAAATATATCACAAACTGAAGAGTCTATTGAGTGTTTGGTATCATAGCAGAGCCTATGATAAGTAAAGATAAGTAACTTAATGTATAAAACACTTACATTGACATACAGTTGGCCAAAATTATTAAAACAAAGCTTTATAATAAAGTGTTGAACAATCTCATGTAATTTTTAGTGAGTAATGCATTGAAAGTGAAAAGTAAAAACACTTACTTTATTGGTGAACTCTGGGTGCTAGCATGCTAACTGAAGACTGTGTTGTGGAGCGTTAAGTTCCTGTTTCTCTTTCGGTTGGCTCTTATAAACTAAACTATTAGGATCCATAGAGATCTATTTGCAATAAGTAACAGTACTGTAGATGTAGAGATAAAGTAAAACGTGATCAAAATAGCGGAGATCTTCACTGAGCAACAGCTGTTGTGAATCTGAATCACTGTGTACTGAATCATGAATCGTGTTTCGGCTGAAACGAGTCACACGACTCGACTCATACAAGTTCAGCAAATGCGCCGAGTACCAAGCAACCGACGGGAACCGAATTCGACCAGTTCCAAGGTGGTCTAGAACCGAAGTACCACTGTATGTATATGTATTATAAAACGTAGCTAACATCATTTACACCTATCTAAGTTAGATTATCCAAACTTATACCACGCCACTGTAGCTCAGTTTATAGCATAACCTCATTCTAAGACTTAAAAGCCTTTCAAAGATATCTGTCCAGTCTCTAATTGTTCTAGCGTTGTACTAGAAACATGTTTATCACACATTTCACTTTCCTAATAATGGAGAACCCAAATAACCCAGTGGAGAAGGTTACAGGCTGATGTTTGTGTATCTACATGGACAGGAACGTTAATCAAGCTTTCGAACTGAGTGAAACTCGAGTCCCACCCCAGGGCTTCTGTCTCTACTGTTTCTTTATTAATAGGCCTGTTTCCTCAGGGCGTCCTTAATCTACATCCATGTGTATGAAGCAGCAGGGAACAACACACTCATGGTTCACCCTTCTTTTAGATCTTCTGATATGTGACTGTCCCTGTTAGTATGTAAATCACCAGCATGGCAGGTCAATCTTCTCAGCCGGAGGGGTTCAGAGGTCACCTAAAGGCATGCGTTCTCCTACGCTCTCTGCTCCTCCTCTTGTGAATGCCCATTGTTGTGCTAATGCTTGAGCATATTACCATGAACGACGCTCCAGGTTTGGATCCACGCTGGTTTTTTTTTAATGCCGTTTTGTTTCCATTGGCAGCTTTAGATTCTCTGGCAGCGTGGTGCTTTAGTAAGGTTAGAGGGATTTGATGATATGATTTATGGACGTGGTATTGAAGAAACATCACACGTTTCAAGTCTTTATACTGTGTTTATTAAGCTTAGAATGATTTATTACAGAATTAAAAGAGGAGTTAACCCTTTAAGATCTGGACGTATGAAAGAACCTGAACGTCACCTCCTATCCCAAAAGCTGGTAACGCCTTTGCTGCTATAAGAGTCACTCTTCAAGGAAGTCTTTCCACTAGAGTTTGGAACATGACCATGATGATTTACCTCCATTCAGCCATAAATTTGAGATCGATCATTGATGATGGGTGGGAAGTTTGTTGCAGCCATTCTTTCCAAAAGTGTTGGATTGGGTTGATGTCATCATCGCCAAAATCAGACCATGCCTCTTTCAGTCTGCAGCTGAAATTGCAGCTGGAAATTCATTTCCAGCTGTTTGGACCACTGTAACTCTAGCTGGCAACAGCTCTTCCTCAGTTCACAAACTCCAGATGGTTCAGAACCCTGCTGCCCGCCTTCTCACCCACACCCACATGCATGACCATATTACACCCGTACTTCATCGTCTTCACTGGCTTTCTGTACAATACTGCATAAAATTCAAAATTCTTCTACCAACCTATAGAGCTCTTTTACAATCTTGTTCCTTCTTACCTGTTTGATCTCACTCTCAATTCTTCTACAGCTGAGCTACTCACCATTCCTCCATCCAATCGCCAAGGTTTTGGAGACTAAGCATTTTCTAGATTTGCTCCTCAACTCTGGAACTTTCTTCCTCCACTGGGTAAGCAATCGGATTCTCTCCCTCTTTATCTGAAATCTAATATAATATGCCTCAACCCTAAACTGTTTCTCCATTGGTCTTTCCTATGTCTGGTACTTTTTGTATGATTGAGAGTGCCAGAGTCAAGGAGCAAATCTAGAAAATGCTCTGTCTCCAAAACCTGGAGGAATGGTGACCTGAGAGTGGAACATGGTCATGTTCCAAAATTCATTGCATAGTGAATCTAGAACACTCTCACCCTCTCCAGTCTTCTACAGCTGCACTACCCACCATTCCTCCATCCAATCTCCAAGGTTTTGGTGACCGAGCATTTTCTAGATTTGCTCCTCGACGCTGGAACTATCTTCCTCCACTGGGTAAACAATCTCATTCTCTCTCTTTATTGAAATCTTATATAATCTGACTTAAACCATTGGTGTACGAAGAGTGACATTCACCTAAAATCAGTTGATTAAGCAAAGTGTCTTGTTATGAAAATGATAATCGGACATTACAACCATAATAAATCATGGTACTTTTACTTTTGGTACTTTACTAGGAAGGCAAATACTTTTGTACTTTTACTTGAGATCTAAAGGGAGGACATATACTATTACTGAAGTAATTTTGTACCTTGGGCATCTCTACTTTAATTCAAGTACTTCGTCCACCACTCTTTGTATGTGTTATTATTTTCCATGTTGTTTGTGATGTTCTGTCTACTAAAAAAGTGAGTGTCTTTGGGTTTATGAAATATGAATAAAGTTAAAATAAAGTGGATCTTAAACCTATTTGTGGAATCCAAGGTCCCAACAGAAATTTAGTACAGACAAAAAGAAAAAACAGAAATTTTTGCCCAATTTCTAGATGCAGTTTCAAGACACAAATTTGACCAAATGACTTAGTGGAAATCTTAAAACGGGTCACCATGAGCAAACCTGAGCTTGTATACTTAGGGTGTCTGCATATTTTTGATCATTGGATATTAGCAGTTGGAAAAATGTTGGTCTGACCAGGAGATAATGATGATTCAACCACTGCATATCATTAGAGATTGAAATACCCCAGAGAGAACCTTTGGACCTCCTGGCAAGATAAATCCTCTGCCCCCTGCTGAGAGGTTACTTTCTAAAGGGACCAATTGGGCCCCCGTTTAATTGTTCCGTGCACCCCTGAGTATCTGACTCTCTTCTTACGGGCTGAGTAATTGGTGGAAACAGGTTGCTTCCATCTTCCTTTTTTCGTGATGTCATTAATTCGTCGGCTAGACGCTGTTTTCAATCTATAAGATATGAACGTACGACATCAAAGGCGATGATTAAAGACAGAGGGATATGTTTTTGCGATGCTACACAAAAAGCCATCAGATTACATTTCAGCAGGCTCGCTGATAGCATGGTGGATGTGGGCCTGGCCTGGAACTCACATGAACAAGGGGGTGGCACCACTTCGGCGAGGGTGGGAGAGTTTTTTCTCCTCAGCAGAATGCGCACGGTCTGAATGCTTCTCTAACGTCCGGAGCAAAAGATGCTGCATGCTTGTCATGCCAAACTTATCTCACCCCCTCCCTGGCTTTTGTTTGCCTTTTGTTTGCTTTATCGCTTCCCTCATGAGCATCTGTGGTTCAATTAGCTGTGCTGTGAAGCCACCCGGGCCTCATAACCTAACACGCTAAGGTCCCTCCACTTAGCACGAGGATGGGGGCGTCTGGAAAAGTCAAGATGCTTATCAGATCACTCTCGATTGGAAGCATCGAGTCGAGACATTGAGTCAGGTGTGGGGCAACAACTGATACCCAAGTATTGCTCATGATTTGGCCTTTAAAGTGGACCAGAATTGTAGTATCAGAACATTAAAACCGTACAAAAGTTGCATTTCCAGTACCTAGCCTTTCAAATCCAATACCAATAGTACCAGGACCATTTATACCACCAGTATTTTAGTACCACAGCTATTCCAGTTCCAAAACTAAAGGATGCAATTTCAGTACCAAACCATTCAACAGATCTCTTCTCTATTGTCTCATACGCTAGAGTTTTTATATTCTCTATATTATTATACACTTTATAATATTTCATTTTCTCTAAAATGTTAGTTTACAAGTTCATTTATTTTAATTATTATATTTTTAAAGTGTTTTCTCTGTTAATATTTCTTTAGTTTCTGTTTATTTAAACGATTACTGTGAACTTATTAATTAGGTAATTTAGTTATTTCTTACATATAACATCTTAACTGCCGAAGGATGATGGGTTGCTTTTCTTCCTCATAACGTTTAGGGAGTTTTTCCTTTCCACTGTCGCCCTAGGCTTGCTCAGTTTGGGATTGATCTTATAAATCTAATAAATTTTTAAAGCTGCTTTGAAACAATACTTCACTGTAAAAAAATGCTATAGAAATAAAGCTGACTTGACTACATTCAGGACCTTCCAATTCCGGTATTAAAAGTTTAAGTTCTACTTCCAAATGTTCCCGTTCCATTGGAAGAGGTTCCAGATTTAGTATAAAACCATGTACATTCAGGACCCAACCTTTCAGTACAAAACATTCCTGTTTCATTACTAAACATTCCAGTTCTACCACCATAAATCAGAAAACGTTGGGTATGGAAAATGCAAATATAAAATTTATGCAGTGTTCCTTACTTTTACTTTCACTTTTATTTCATTGCACACAGTATGAATCCGAGATGGTTCATGTTTTGTCTGCTCAACTTCATTTCATTTGTTAATAAACATCCATTCCTGAATTTCAGGCCTGCAACACATGCCAAAAAAGTTGGGATGGGGAAGTTTAGACCTAATAATTGTAGTTCTTCATGTACCAGTTCTATTACCGAAGGATCCAGATGTAGTGACAACAACGTACATTCAAGATCTAATCCTTCAGCTCCATGGTTCCAGTTGAACCCACTGAAATGATTTTGTTGTTATACTGATTCTTGAAGTCATCGTTCAAACTGATTACTAGAACTGTACCAGTTCCACTTTGGCTGGTTTGTGTTTGGAGGGTTCCTGTTGGGCTTGATCTTGTCAGTTTCTTTCGTAGCTGCTTGTATTTACCCTTGCTAATGGTTTTGTCCGTGTGTAGTGGTGGGGGGTGTTGATCAGTGCCCCCCTCTATTTTGGGTGTCATTATGGGATTGTTTTGGAGGACTTAGCTCAGGGCTAAATGAACGACTTATTTACTTCCTGATCTTCTGCTGTTAGTGTTGCTTTGATTTGAGGTGACTAAAGAGTTTTCAGGAATTTGAGCTATAAGTTTCTTCACCTCCAGGCCATTACCTGCAGAGCCTCATTTCCTGTTGCTGCACCTCCACAAGCTGCTTACATAACTCAGGCGACATGTTTAGTCTCTGCTAAAGAGTTCTGCTAACGACCAGGAGCAACACAATAGATAAAAAGGCTATTTTATTGGACATCAAGAACCGTAAGTCAGACCGATATTTTCAGAAGCAAAACATTTAGGAAGATGATTCTCCTTCACCAAAATGGGAGGCATCACACTAGAACTGGAATCTTATGTTACTTGAACTGGTCTCTTTGTTGCTAGAGGTTAAAATTTTTGATAAACACTTGGTACTGCAACATGAGGCTTTCATATTGCATACAGATACTTTGAGACTTGAAATGAAAACATTTGGTACCGAAATGGAACTGGTGCCTTTAAAACTGAAAATGTGGCAACTTTTGGTACTGGAGTATACCAAGTATCTGGTATTGGAACTAGAACATCTGGTACTGGAACTGAATGCTTTCTTATTCTAACTGGAACCAAATGTTTTGGCACTAGACTGTAACTTTCAGTACTTTTACAGACGTTGTTAGTACTGGAATTAATTTTGGTACTTCAAATTGTACTTTTGTCACTGAAAATGGAAACATGGATACTAAAATTAGAACTACTGGAACTGGAATATTTGGTATGTGAAAGTGAAAAGAGTTTTGTAACGGACCCTTTAGTATTGGGTACAGTACCACTGATAGTTGAATTGTGACCATACATTTTTATTTTACATTTTATTAATTTAGCAGACACTCTTATCCAGCAACACACAACTGATACAAGCTTACAATCCAAACAATTGTGCTTTAAGGGTCTTGCTCAAGGACTCGGCAGCGATAGCTTGGCAGAGGTGGGATTTGAACCCTGGATCTTCTGGTCCATAGTCCTGTATCTTAACAGCTAGGGTACCTTGGGCGCTAGAAACTGCCAAAATTTGTCCTGGAACTAGACCGTTACATGCATGAATTAGGACATGGACTGTGATTCCCCCACTGGTTTTCCCTGATCCTATGTTATTTCTGTTATATATTTCTTGCTAGGACAATCAGGAACTCGTTTATCTTGTGAGCTTTTTATTAGTCACCCATGCTAATTGGTCTACACTATGCTACAATGATACAATCCTTCATTGTTGTAGTATCATTTTGCTGCTTGGGATTTGCAAATCACTCCACACAAGCCAATGTTTTTGCAGCTAATGATGACAGAAAGTCAAGACGTCATGCTACCTGGCAAAGCTAACATCCATTCATGATTAGCCAGATTGGCGTTCCTAAAAACCAGACATGCCATGACTTTCTTTTTATTCCTAAAGGGACAAATTGCCCTTGCACACCGCGAGAGAGGTCCACGTGCCAAAATTCTTCAGCTCTGTTTTATGAAATTAGCGAAGCCGACAGGGATCAAGGGCAGGTTAGCGAGAATTGTAAATTGGTGCCAGGATGCCAGCAGTCATGCTGGCCTGGTTCCCTGAATACCAGCCGCAGGTGGATTGCACTCTTGGAAGCATCCTATTTGCGGTCGTGTAGGTCATAGCCGTTGGGGGTTTTTGTGACATGTCATGCATCAGGCTTGATTTATGTGATCAGGGATCAGGACAAGCAGTGCCATCAGTTCATCCGTTTATGCCTCCAGAGGGAATCTGTACCAAATCTAAACATGAATGTGAACTTGTCGAAGCTAGTCAGGTGTCTGCAGGTTCAACCAGAATGTTGGATTGATGGTGTTCTTCTATAGAGGCTGGTGATGAAACTAGCTCAACTCAAATTCAGTAAAACAATCTGTAACGTCAGGTCTAGGACAGGTCTGTCCAAGTCCAGTCCTGCTGATCTAACAGCATGGAGTTTCCTGCCAACAGACCTGGCACCATCATTGCAAAAAAAATGAGAGGGATCAGTTAGGTTCGAGTTGGAATGAAACAATCCAGGTTGGGAGATCATAATGACCAGACTAGGGCACCCTTGCATTTGGGGTGACATTGTAGGAGGAAAATAGGACTGTGGCAGCCTAGTGATTAAGGTACTGGACTCAAATCCTGCCTCTGCCAAGCTGCCACTGTTGGGTCCTTGAGCAAGGCCCTTAACCCAAAACTGCTTGGACTGTAATAATGTATCAATTGTAAGTCGCTCTGGATAAGAGCATCTGCTGAATGACATAAATGTACATGTAAAATGGTCTTCAGCAAGGGGTTTACTGTTCCTGTTCAAATTTTGATACTTTACAGTGTCATGGGTAGGTTGGTTGAGAGTACAGGATGTGGGCAGATGGGTAGGTAGCTACATGGGAGAGAGGAATATGGGTAGGCAGATATCTGAGTAGGTATGTAGTTCAGCAGGTAAGCAGATGTATGGGAGGTAGGTAAATGTGTAGGAAGATGGGATGTGCTGTTGGTAGCTGAGAAAGGATGGTGGAAAGTGGATGGGAAGTAGGTTGATAATGGGTGTGTAGATGGATAGGTACTGTATAAAGATCAGATCTGGGTAAGGAGGATATGAGCCATGTAGATGGTAGGTAGATAGTTGATTAGATTAATAGGTATTTAGATGGGTAAGTATATACAGTACTGTACAAAAGTCTTAGGCCACCATTCGATTGTGTGGTATAATGACCATATATAACACATTGTCAATGATTGGACCCAAAAATTTCAAACTTGGATTTGTCACTCCTTAATCCTCTTTTCCACTGAACTTCATTCCAGTGTTTGTGAGCTTTATCATGTCTTAACCTTTTCACCCTGTTCCCCTTCCAAAAAAGTGGTTTCTTGGCTGCTACCTTAAAAAAGAGATCATTCCTGATTCTACTTTGGACTGTAGAAGTATCAACTTGGCATCCTGATGAAGCTGCCAGATGATGCTGTTGCTCAAGTGTAAGGAGAGGTCACACTAAATACTTACCCCAGTAGCCTACAGAAGCTGTTTTTCAGATTTTTTTTCCAGTTTTTTAATACTGCATATAAACTGACATTTAAAAACACGTATTCTAATAAAGAGACTGATAAATGGTTATAGATGGATAGATGGACCATTTCAGAAAACAATGGTACACTCATTGACAAAAAAACATAAAGCACCCAGATAGAAATGTCGGATTGTCAGATAGTTGTGGTCTGATTAGACATTGTGTCTTGCTCTAGCAAAAGGTTCTCAGAGGCTACTTTTGGGTAGTGTAGCTCTTGGTGACAGATCGTTGACTGCTTGACATGCCTCTATGGCACACTTGCCCACAGCTCTCGCTAAGAGGTGCCCTACCCAAAAGTACCATCTGAGAGCATTTTTCCACCCTCTTCTGGCAAGGCCCAGTGTCTAACCACATCTGTAATCATTTAAATATCTGCCTGCGACGTAACTGCATGTTGAGCTTTGCAGACTTTTGCACAGTCCTTTGGTAGATGGGTAGATAGATGAGTCAGCAGGTAGGTAATTGAACTGGTAGGGAAGTAGAGGGTTAGGTAATTCACTGACACAGATTAAACAGCCACACTGATTCCAGATCAGCAGTTTAACTCAGAGACTCTCATTCCATGTCGAGGCTTGTGTGAGGAAAAGTAAATAAATCAGCTATTGCTTGGCAGCAGTGAATCTCAGTTGTCAGATCCCATCAGCAGAAGCTCATTAGCCCTCTGAGCAGAATATGAATTCAGGAGATGATGTATCACATCCAAATTACACTCAGATTATCATCCCTTCTATCTCTGCCAGTACAGATTCTGTAGCTTTAGGAGGTTCCTGACCTTTAGCAGAACAAAAAAGAGAAACCGATCTCACGTCAAGCTTCATCAACATGATGCACCTCATTGGGCTGTTTTTAGGCTGATCTCAGATTAGATTCAGCGTTTCTTTGGTGTAACTCAGTGAATGGTTGTCACTGTCGCTTAAGGCCATTACTCTTTGTGTTCCTCTGTTGATTTGGTTGGGAAGGAAATAGCACGGATTTGGCACACAGATCCAACTCGGCACTTGTAAAATGCACCAACGCCTTTGTTTCATAGCAGTAAAAAAATAACAGCCTGCTTTAAAAACAGTCGGAAACAAACTCTTTATTAAGTTTTACATTCATACTGGCTTGAATAAGATTAGCTTAACTGATGAGTTCCACAGTTATTTAAAAAAAAAGACAAAAGAAAAGAAAATATTACAGATGCACCACCAGGATTCAAACCCTGGCACATGTGGTGATGGGCTAGGGTATTAAACTGCTGCACAACTGATAGCCAATAATAATGATGATAATGATAATAATAATAATAATAATAATAATAATAATAATAATAATAATTTGTAAATGTCTGTAATAATAATAATAATAATAATAATAATAATAATAATTTGTAACTGTAATAATAATAATAATAATAATAATATTATTATTATTATTCATAACTGTAATAATAATAATAATAATAATAATGATTTGTAAATGTTTGTAATAATAATAATAATAATAAGAAGAAGAAGAAGAAGAAGAAGAATTTGCAACTGTAATAATAGTATTATTATTATTCATAACTGTAATACTATTAATATAATAATAATAATAATAATAATAATAATAATAATAATCATACTTATTTACTTATTATTATTATTATTACTACTACTACAAACATTTACGAATCATTATTATTATTATTATTATTATTATTATTATTATTATTATTTGTAACTGTAATAATATTAATATAATAATAATGGTAATAATAATGATAATATTGATTCGTAAATGTTTGTAGTAATAATAATAATAATAATAATAATAATAATAATAATATTAATTTGTAATTGTTTGTAATAATAATAAAAAAATATAATAAAATAATAATAATAATAATAATTTGTAACTGTAATAATAATAATAATATTATTATTATTATTATTGTTATTATTATTATTATTATTATTACAACAAACATTTACGAATCAATATTATTATCATTATTATTATATTAATATTATTACAGTTACGAATAATAATAATAATAATAATAATAATAATAATAATAATAATAATGATTCATAAATGTTTGTAGTAGTACTAGTAATAATAATAATAATAATAATAATAATAATAATAATAAAATTACAAACAATTATGACACACTTATCATTCAACATGTAAAAGAAAATAAAGGTAAAAGCACATCATATTGCAAGAAATGCTATTTAATTCACTATATTGCTTTCTCTTAAAAAAAAATCAACATCCGTTCCCTTTAATGACTGAGACCTTAAAAACGAATAATAAATGATATTAACTCCGGATACTGCAGCTGTAAACAGCGGGTCTCCTCAACAGTCAGTCATTGCTGTGGATTCACAAGCAGAGATGGGAGTTAAATACCTTCATGTGTGTATATGTGTGACTTGCTCATTAATTCACTTTTGGACTAAAGACTGTTTTAACTCGGTTGATGTGTTTAGAAACTCTTTGTGTAAGTTACTCGTGTTTGTGTGTTTGACTTTCTGCTATTTATTTGTACCAATCTGTAAATGGTGTTTGTACGTCTATGTGCCTGTCCTGTTGTAAGTAGTACACATTTGTTTGTTCCCCCACTAGCTGTATATTCTCTCTAACCTACATCTATATAAACTGGATCATATTCACTCGTTGAGTCTATGTTACATATGGCTGCTATTCCATGTTGTTTGTAATACTGTCTTTCAATGCATTATTGGCTGCTGTCAAACAAAAGTATCAGGTCCATCATAACATCCTCTGAAGTGTTATGACTTTAACCTACACAGGGTCGTAACAGTACAATACTGTATTTTCTATAATTATTGTGAATTTCTGTAAATTACAAATGTGGTATCTCTGATGCATTTAAGTATCGTTTGCATGCAGTTTTCTTCTGAAAATACCATTTATATTTACATTACAGTAGCCTAAAAAGACTATAGTAATGTCCAGTCAGTGTCCATTTTGGTCAATGACCTGTTTCACAGAACATAATGTGGATGTTAAACGGTGCCTACCTGTATATATTTGTTTTAATTTTTCATGTAAAGTGACAAAATGATAAGAATTTACAGAGTGTGATGATTTTCTATGGGATGTCTAGATCTTCATCGCCAGTCCCTCCTTCTGGCTGTCTGGTTTCTCCATTTCTCATTGCCTTTTGTTATGGTACTTAATGACTTAATTATAAAAAAATGAAAAGCTTTTATTTCAAATCCTTTGTGATGCTTCACCTGCTAAAGCACTTTTGACTGACGTAATTACACCATAGTTTCCTCCGTACATTACAGCATGACCTGGTGTTACAGATCTGAAGAACCCTTTGGCTAAGCCCATAGATTATGGATGTTTCCTGATCCTGGACTTTAAAAAATAAACCAACAAACCCCTCTCATTAGTAAGTAATGAGTGTGCTAACATTGTAGCAGATGTTACTGATGTTATTGATACTGAAGTTTAGTTCCAATGTTAATCCAGTACACCTGCTTCTAATAAAGAACTTTAAAGATCCTGATTAGGGTTATCAGGACGGATTAAGTCATGCTAGATCATCAAGGGAAATTGGAACTGAAAAGTATAGCTTGTAAGTCATTAGCATGCTATTAGCCAAGTGACACGGGTTCACGTGGATTCTGTCCCTAAATATACCTCCTTTTTCCATGTCCTCTGATCAATGTTCCAAACATGTGGTCACCTAACTTTCAGGCAACACTCTCTATTCCCTTCTTTCCCGAGGCCTACCTACCTACATACCTACCAGTCCACAGGTCCATTTCAATACCATTCCTAGCTACCCTCCTACCTATCGTCTTCCTTCCCTCCTCATTCCCAGACTCCATACACCATATCCACTCACTGACCACTTTATGAAGTATATCTTCTTGTTTCTTCTTGTCCATTTGATCAGTTCCATTTACAATAGAGAAGCACTTTGTAGTTCTACAATTACAGACTGTAGTCCATCTGTTTCTCTACATACTTTGTTAGTCCTCCTTACTCTGGTCTCTAATGGTCAGGACCCCTGCAGATCAGGTACTATTTGGGTGGTGGGTGGTGTGTTGTGTGTTGTGCTGATACGAGTGGATCAGACACAGCAGTGTCACTGCATATCTGAAAATAGTCCAGCAACCAAAAATGTCCAGCCACCAACATCCTGTAGGCAGTGTCCTGTGGGCACTGATGAAGAATTAGAGGATGACTAATACAAAATGTACAACAACAGATCAGCTACTGTCTCTATGTGTCTCATAGAGTGTACTGTGAGTGAACACACTGTTTAATAACTCCAGCAGCACTGCTGTGTCTGATCTGATCATACCAGCACAACACACACCAACACCACAACCATATCAGCAGGGCAGCCCACAGGGTGATCCTGTGTGGGACCCTACCACTCCCACACCCACACGCTTGGACCTACTTACCTACCAGTTTGTATATTGGACACCCGCTTTCCTCCTTCTCAACTTTTATTCTCCTTTTAATCTCCTAACAAATTTGTAATAGTGATAAATAATTATCAAGCTGGATTGTATGTGGTTATGTAAAAGCAGAATATATTGCTATGATTATATCTCTTTGAGATAACAGTATGGGGCAATTTCTTGGAATGCTATTTGAAGCATGAATTCGTGTGTGTGTGTGTGTGTGTGTGTGTGTGTGTGTGTGTGTGTGTGTGTGTGTGTGTGTAAAACAGCGCCACAGCACGAGGCCCAGGCTTGCACACCTCCTAATCCCTCCAGCGTTCTGTCAAATATGATAAGAGTTTAGTTACTCTTCCCCTCTCTAAACGCAGCCTTAGTGAATGGGCTTGGAGCTGCAGATCTGGGACCTGTGTTCAGGCGTCCTGAGTGTAGCCTCGGGCCGCTTGGTGCGATCTGCCATCCAACAGCTTTCACTGAATTATCCAACTTCAAACATCCATCAGGCAGCATGCAGGAACTTCACCCCCAACCAGAGGAAGGGCAGAGATGGTTTTGTAATGGCATGTTCTGGTCTAAGTGCAGATACTTTCACTATTCCACACGTGGAACAGCTGGAGCCACTCCTGCAGAAGATTTACAAACCCCATTTCCACACAAGTTGGGCCAATTTATAAAGTGCAATAAAAACAAGAATCTGTAATTTGTTATTTACAGATTGATCCTTGAGCCTTAAGTGACAAAAGTACGAAGAAATGACTTTCAAGGTTTGGATGACGAACTTGATTTTTTCCCATATAAACCAATTTCAATTTGAAACCTGCAACACACTTGAAAAAAAATTGTGACAGAGCGAAATAAGGGTGAAAGATTCATAGAATATTATAATTACAGTGGGGCAAAAAAGTATTTCGTCAGCCACTGATTGTGCAAGTTCTTAGGTGAAATTAATACAGGTAACGAGTGGAAGACAGAAGAGCTTCTTAAAGAAAAAGTTACATGTCTGTGAGAGCCAGAAATCTTGCTTGTAAGTAGGAGAACTTGCACAATCAGTGGCTGACTAAATACTTTTTTGCCCCACTGTAAGTTAGCACTGTCAAGTCAAGACTGAGTTCAAAGACTGTCGAGTCTGAATCAAGAACAAACCCAAGTCTGAACTAAAATTTATCTGAAGGAAGTTTATTTGAATGAAGTAGATTTGCATGTATTATTATACAGTACTGTGCAAAAGTCCTAGGTTGCCTTTAGATTTGGTGTTTTAGCAATTATATAATGACCATATATAACATATTGCCGACAACTGGACCCAAAAATCTCAAACTTGGCTTTGTCACTCCGTAATACTCTTTTCTACTGATCTTAATTCTTATCTTTGCTTCATTCCAGTCTTTTCTCCTCCAGAAAAAGTGGCTTCTTGGCTGCTACCCTTCCAAAAAGATCATTCCTGATCAAGGTTCTTAAGACTGTAGAAAAATTGCATAACATTAAATCTGAAAATTGCTAAATTGTAAAATATTGGACGAAACCTTACTAAATAGCTGGTTTTTGGATCTAAGCCCCTCTAAATGAAATTATGGATTGAAAGTCTTGGTATTTAATCTAAACCTTTCTAAATGGAGTTATGTTGTTTAGGAATGTCTAAACCTCATTGGGTTGTATTGTTTAGAGACTAAGCCTGTGTAAATTGTATTGTGTTGGATGTGAATCAACTTTCATGACCTTAATGTCTGTTAATCCAATACAAACCCCATAAATGGGAATCATGAGAGGGTGTGTCAGTGTTCAGAGGAAAAGGTGGATTCAGGAAGAGATACTCTGGGAACTTGTCTTTCCCATGTGTGTTTCCAGGATACAGATAAGTGGGTGTGAATTGATTAAGTTTTAGGCATTAATGAATGCCCTGCTGATCTCTTGAAATTACTATCAGGGATTTACAGACATCATACAGTGGGAATTCTAGATTATAAAGGAAGTACAGTGTTCTACTGCACTATGGTCTTGTTTGTTGTAAACAGTATTGAGGTGAAATGATCCTCACTGGAATTACGTATGAAGGGGATTGGCTCTGTTCTTAACATTGGCACCGGCAAAAACATATGCGTGCACGCACCGGATGAACCTGGCGAGGAAGCGGTTTGCGTTTCCCAGCAGGAAGTGACAAACTACCCAACACACATGAATCCCATAATGCCATAATGAGTCATTTAAGCCTTTACATTGGGCTACAACCAGTTCTCACCAATGCAACCCCATCGCAAGGTCTGTAGGAAGTGCTGGGCCGTTCCAAGTCAAACACACTGGCACACTCACAGAAAGAACATTATTCCACTTCCTCAGGGTTATGACATAAGCGGGTGGGACGTCCCATTTGACAAGCGCACACTTTAATGGAGAGCGCAACTCGGAATGTTAAACCTCACCCAGAGCAGGCTGAAGACTCCACGCTGTGGAAAGATCAGCAGAATGACTGAAACATGAACTCTCCCACTGGCTCACCACTGTGGGGATTTCTCAAGTGTTTGCAGTGGTATGACCACGAGTGCCAAATGGGGCGAAGCTGGAGATGGTTCCAAGGGCGCTGAGAGGACATGAAGAGGGTTGACACCGTGATTGTTTTTGAATTTGGCATACTGTTCAGAGCAGACCCACCCAAAAGCAGTATGTAGCATGAGTAAGCAAGTTGTATAATAAAATGCTGGTAGTTAATCACTGGCGATTGGTTATACATGAGATCTTCTGGAATAAAGGAGGCACTGTGTCTGATATCTAAAAGTCAGCCATATGAAGCACCAACCTTCAAGAGAAAGCACTCTGGAGGGTGAAGTTCCTGCAGCAGTAAGGAACAGCTAACCACTAACGAATCTCCTGTCTGTAAGGTGCTCGTTCATGGTTTTTCCATTTGTTTTCCTATTGGTGGTATCGGTTTCATGACCAATAATGAGCTCCATGCCAACTCAGCATGGTATGACGCTAACTGTGTGTCATACGCTGGTCAGGTGCCATACAAGAAATGTAACTCCCAGATTGACGTAGTTATAAGATTTCCTGGGCCACCTAGAAACTCCTCTGACATGTCACTCCATTATTGTAGCTCCGTCCATGGAGATGTTGGATACACCAATTAGGACAGAGATCATAGTGGCTTTACTGACATAATTCTTAAAATGACATTAGCTTAGCTTTTTGAAGCGTATCCAGCACAAACATCAAAGAGCAGCAAATGCTACAGAGCTGGAGGAACTTTTGACTTTTTACAATCAGCTTATAATTAGTTTGTTTGTCGTTTTGGAACCTAACCTAGGACCAGTGCTTAATTTGTGCTGGATTCTACCAGGATGCCATCATGTGGATCCATCACCTTTAAGTAAGCCATGTTAAGTAAGTCTTTTTCATCGATATACAGTACTGTGCAAAAGTCTAAGGCCACCATTAGATTAGATAAACCACTGTTTTAGCAATGGTATAATGACCATATATAATTATCCCTGTCTGTTTATTAGAATACAACCAGAAAATACAGGAAATATTTTATTTAAAAAATTTTAATATTAAAAAACTGAAAGAAATCAGACAGCTTCTATACACTACAGTGGCAAGTATTGAGTGTGACCTTCCCTTACACAAAAGCAGCATCTAGCAGCTTCATTGGAATGCCAAGTTTGCTACTACAGTACCAATGAAGTTGGATGGAATGGTCTTTTTGGAATTTTATCGGCCAAGAAACCACTTTTTTTGGAGGGTGATATGCCAAACCTCACAAAGATTGGAATGAAGATCAGATTAACAAATCCAAGTTTGAAATTTCTGGGTCCAATCATTGACGATATGTTATATATCTAATGGTGGCTTAAGACTTTTGCACAATACTCTACATGTTCTGTTTTGGAGGCTACTGTATTAGGGGGAGCACTTTATTAGGTGTCTATACGTTCCGGGACCTTTTCACTCCCTGCCCATTTGCTGGATCACTCCACGCTCTGTGTTCTGTTACCTCATGTGTTACAAATTAAGCTCTGCTAAGGACCCTTTTGTTCTGAGTTGCAGGGGTTCAGCTGTGTGTCCCTGAACACAGGGTGGAGGCATATGCATGCCTTGGATGGCAGTCAGTCCATTGCAGGGCAGTCTGAGGTCAATTTTGCAGTGCTGGGGAATGATCCCCCTGTTCAGCCTTCCCTGGGCCCTGCCGGACGGCACTGTCGAGACTCGAACTCAGTGAGTGCCTCTAATTTATTGAAATACGTTTTTCTCTTAATACAGTGGCACCTTAATTCCATTAATTTGTTCCAGAAGGCTTGTCGAGAACTGATAAGGAATATAAGGAATAATGTAAATTGAATGAAAATGAATGAATCCATTCCAGATCAACAGAAAATACACTGTATAAGGCATTATATGCACATATCTATCATAAGTTAAATGTATTATGAATGCAAGAGTTTAATATAATCTATACTCTATTATAGCAAAGCCTATTACAAATTAACACTCACATTAACCTACAGCTGGCCAAAATCATTAACATAACACTTATTTTGTAATAAAGGGTTGAAACATCTCATGTAATTTAGTGAGCAATGGATTAAAAGTGAAAAGTAAAAACAAAACACTTACTCTATTGGTGAACTCCGGGTGCTAGCATAGCTGCTAAGCTAAATGCAGCCTGTGTTCTGGAGGCTCAGTTTGTGTTTCCCTAATTCTTGACTTGTATAACTAACCTGTTTAGGACCCATGAGGACTTATTGGCACTAAGAATACAGTACTGTAGATGTAAAAATAAAGAAAAACAATAAACACAGCACAGATCTTCTCTGAACAAAGGCTATTGTGAATCTGAATCACTGAATCAATGTGTGCTGAATCGTGAATCGAGTTTCGGCTCGACTCATACAAGTTTAAGTGGTTAAGTCCAGGTAAGGTTACCAAAGCCTTAAGTTCTGCTCTCTCAGTTCACTGGCACCATTAAGTCCAGCACTCTGTTGTGACTGGAACTGTGTAAGTCCAGCTGTAGGTCAAGCTGGCGCCATCGAAAGTCTGGATTGTGCTTTTCCGGTTTCTGTGTATTCCGTCACATTACCCCTCATTTTGTCAGTGGCGAAGAGTCTCAGTGCTAATCGGGGTGGGTATGAGGTTGTCATGTGACCAGACCAGGGCTTCCCCACAATTAAATCTTGGAATGATTTTAAATCAGTAGCAGTGCGTAAAATAAACTGGAGCCAAGTGGAATATGAATTCTATTTGATTTGACACCCTCACAATGGCACTATGATACTGAACTGGCCTACCTTTGTAGTACAATAGGGTGTATCCCACCCGAGAGTGTGTTATGCATAACTCTATTGAATCATAATGTCATAATCATTACAAACACTTGCCACCAAGGACCGACCTGAGCCAGGAAACTCTGCACGGCTCCTTCTGTTAGCTTTCCACTAAATCGAATCAGCGCCGAATATCGGACGTTTATTTGTTCAGTGCCCGCTCGTTCGGTGTGTGTGGGTGCAGCCGGTCCCCAGTGAGGTTCACGTTAAGGCTGGACATCGCTGTGGAATATTAAATTAGCTGCAGTGCGCTGAACTCGCCGAGCACTTGTGGTTTTCCTCAAGCAAAGTCTATTTGCTTAAGACATTTTTCAGCATTGAGGTGGAACCGTGTATTCGGTGTGCAAACACACCCTGGCTTGTTCTGCGTTCGTGCTGAGTTTCATCTTCGGCTTGCCTCACAGGGGCAAAGCCGAAAGAAAATTAACAGGCATGAGTCTGAGTGGGTACAGGAGCTCATGGCCTGGGAAGTGGTTTCTCTGTATCCTCCAGCGCTGCCAAACCCAACAAGAGGAAATGGTCCAAAGCTCAGGTGAGCAGAATGGAGGGAGATGGTTTTCCTCCCCGCACCTTATTTACTTTTGCCGAAGCAGGTTAAAGAGTAACGGGTACAGAATGAAAATGGCTGGGTTCCACTTTAGAGGTCACAAAGAGCACTGTGTTACTCACATGTTGGGTTTTATGAAACGTTGCCAAATGGGACTTACAAAAGAAAGGGAATCAAGCCAAGATTCTGCCTTTTCAATAAACGACCAGGACCAACAGCAGGAACTCAGGCAACCATAAAGCTTCAGAGTGGAGTAAAGAACAGTTTGAATCCAGATGATGTCACGCCCCATCAATGGTGAGTCCTGCTTTCTTGGTGAGATGGATGGCACTCTCATTTCCCCTGGCAATCACAGCTCATCTACACCTGAGAGAGTGATCATCTCCAAGAGTGTTCAGCTTCACTATGAGCAGCATGTGTCTAGAAGAAAGCACTTGGGATAAAATGAATATTAAATAATCACCATAACCAACATATGGTGAAAGTAGTTTCAGTTAGATTATCAAGATATCCAGTTTAAAAAGACATGAATTGATACGTGACCATGAGAAAACTAGTCCATGCTTTTATACAGGTGTGCGCTGTTTAATGTCTGCATTACATTCTGTGAAACAGGTCGCTGACCAAAATGATCGTTGACTGGACCATAGCTACACAGTCTTTTTAGTCTACTGAGATACTGCTGAAAACTGCTGATGAGTGATTGAAGCGGTTAATTGTTTGACGGAAGCAAAACTGTATTGCTAGACAGTAGTACTTGTCGAGAACCGAAAATGATGAGCACATTTCTCTCATAAGGAATAATGTAAATTTGAATGAATCCGTTCCAGATCCCCAGAAAATCCACTGTATAAGGCATTATATGCATTAATGGAGTTGTATTGTACAGGTGCTCCCTGATTTATGATGAGGATCCAATTCGTTTAATCTAGCCTATACCTTATCACAGTGGAGCTGACTTTAATGTTACGTTAACCTATAGTTGGCCAAAATGATTATCACAAGGCTTAATTTTTAATATAGTGTTGAAAATCTCATGTATTTTAATGAGTAATCAATTGAAAGTGAAAAATAAAAGCAAAACACTTACTCTATTGGTGAACTCAGGGCGCTAGTGGCTGAAAGTGATCAGGAGGACTCAGTCCTTGATTTGCTTTCGGTTGGCTTTTATAACTACCCATTTTAGGACCCATGGAGACTTATTTGCACTAAGAATACAGTACTGTAGATGTACAAATATTGAAAAACATAATAAACACAGCGGAGGTCTTCTCTGAGAAAGAGTGATTGTGAGACTGAATCACTGTGTACTGAATTGTGAATCATGAATCATGAATCATGAATTTCAGTTGGCTCGGCTCCCAAGTTTAATCAACTGCCAAGCAAACAACAAGAGAGAGACAAATTTTCTAGTCAAAATGCGTCAAGAACCAAATTCGACCTGTTCCAAGGTGGTCGAATTGTACTACTGTATAATAAAAAACCTAAATAAAACCCAATTTAAATTAAAATAAATCATGTCAGTTTAATTGTCCTACAAAATACTCTTTGTGTGTACTCCTGTTTCTTCCATATTACAAAGACGTGTTGGGTCAACTGGCATATGTAACGTGTCCCATTGTGTGTCTGAGCCCATGTGTTCTGCGATGAACTGGCACCCTGTCCGTGCTGGTTCTTGCCTTGAGCAAGTCAGAGAGTGAGTGATGTGTATTAGGAGACATTCTGTGGCAGTGGTTTGACTACTGAAATTGCTGAATAGCTATATTTGGACAAAGTAGACACCCCTACTGGTGCTGAGCTAAAAAGTTGATTTCTATGCTTAAACACAATTTCTCCAATATTTCTTAAATGATCTACAAATTGGTTGACATTGTTGCTCTGTGTGTGTGTGTGTGTGTGTGTGTGTGTGTGTGTGTGTGTGTGTGTGTGTGTGTGTGTGTGTGTAGGTAAAAACTGAACTTTTCTCATATATATGCTAATGAGTGAAGAGCAGCAGAGTTCAGAGGATTTCTCTCTGGTATCTTATTGAAGCTCGGAGATTACTACAAGCACCTCCATTAAACTTAACAAGCCTATCTCTCTCTCTCTCTCTCTCTCTCTCTCTGTGTGGAAGAGGGAGAAAACATCTGCACTCATTATTAATAAGTGCTACGTACTGTATATTAAAGAAAAATTTAAAGACTTGATTTCTTTATTCATTTTGTTCTCAAGAGGCTAACATAGCTAACACGATGGAAGCCAGTGACTGCATGGTTGCATCATGGCAACTCTGATTTAGCTGCTTCAATGTAGATGAATACAACAGAAAGCATACAGCTCTTTATATTGTTATCTTCCAGTACTTCTTTACAGTATTAGCCTTAGAGTTTCAACACAAAACACCTAGCTGTCTAATTGACTCACCATAAAAGATTGCTTTACATCAGTTGGTTTGCTTTAAAAAAAGCTGGTTTATGTAATATAGGTCTGTTTTATAGTGTTGTTGTCAAGACTGCTAGATTTGAGTCTGAGGCAAGACCAAGACCGGGACACATTGAGTAAAGACCAAGACTTTTAGTAGTCTAGTCTGAGTCAAGACCAAGATCGGGACACATTGAGTCTGAGTCAAGATCAAGACTTTTACTAGTTCGATTCAAGACTGAGACCTTTAGTAAGTTAGCTCAAGTGCTCAAACTGAGATAATGGGTTTATCATTGGCACTATAATTAAAATATTAGTCCACCTTAACACTCGGTTATACTTTGTTCGCCTTAATAACGTTACCAGTTCTGATTCCATTCCTTTTTTTTATTCAGTAACTACTTCCTATTTCATTTTTACTAGCTTGGCCAAATAATACTCCCTGATTTAATAAGCTTAACATCAGGCAATCTTGTCTACTTTGTGTCCTAATGCTCCATCATGCTCATATATGTGATGTGTCCATATGCACTCTAAAGTTTCATCCTGAAATTATGGAATGCTGCTTGGGCAATACATGTGTGTCTCATGTATTGGTGGTTTATTTTGCGAAAATATAGTATCATGTATCCACAATATTTTAGGGTTATTATTATTATTATTATTATTAATTTTTTTTTTATCAATTATTTATTGGAAAAGAAACCAGAACATTACACAACCAATTACACAACAAATTTTCCTGATTTTACATTTTTGTTCCACCCAAAAAAAAAAAAAAAAAACCCTTCCCCTATACCCATTTCTATTTGCCCAATGGTGCCCCCACAAATCTCTACCCTGTATCTCTCTGCAAAAGCAATTCATACAAAAGGAAAAGAAAAAATTCTGAATAACACGGCTGCAATCTTTCCTTGCCTAAATTGTAAGCCACATCCCACTCCCCAATTTCAAGAAAACAGTTGGCCCACTGTTGATGGGTATTTTAGAATGATTTTTAATGTTTGTTTTTAAGACTAACTTGCAACTGAGCACACCATCCAAACTAATTTATCTGCTAATAAGGATCCACAAAAGAACCAAAATAACAGAGAGCACTTAATCTCACACAACCTTTGTAAACCTTTAATACAGTGCACTCTAAATGTAAACAGTTTCAAAAAGCAAGTATTGCTGCCATGTTCTATGTGTGAATGAATCATTTAATAAAAAAAAGCAAATATGGTTCTGAGGTCTGGCTACATCTTAAATTATTAGTAGTGCCAAAACCTGTTGTTGTTCTTTCTGGATTCCCTCTAGATTATATGTCAGAAAAATGGTCAAAAAATATGTGCTACTTTTTGATAAGTAGAAATGAGGATCACACACCAAGAACTCTAGATGTTGCCACAATCAGACGAAGTGTAAAGACCAAATTCTTAACTTCAAAAGCTATACCCATGAGGACAATGAGTTTTTTAAATGGAGTATGGATCTGTGGGGATCATTTTCACACCTTTACTCTCTAATTCTCTTTCTCTTTCTTTCTATTTGTCTGCATTGCCCTGGAGTTTCATGTGACCGGCCTTCCTCTTAGAGATACCTGAGCCCTAGCAATTGTTCCCTGCCCCGTTTCTCAACAAGTAACCAGTCGTTTTATGCACCATTCCCTCTCAGGTGGCCAACGCAGGATTCTGCCCTTTCTCCAAGCTGCCTTTGATTGAATAGTCCTGTATTTGTACGGCACTGAAACGAACGTATCGCTTGAACTACCTAAGCCACTCGGGAGGTATCACTGCTTGTAAATAAACACCACCTTCAGTGGTGTTTCCCTGGAGAGTACGCCCCTAAAAAGCAACTCAGTCAGGCAAGGGGCACCACTGTGAGGAAGAACCTGGAGGCTCACAGTATGTTGTGCTCCTGACAATGAATAGTAGGAACAAAACCTTCTTTGTGGTGGATTGATATGAACAATGGCAACACAACCACGCTAAAATGTTACAGGGTGAAGATGCACACCACAAGTGATTGCTTTAAGACTACACAGGAAGACTTGGTGGAATTCAGTATTTTAGTGAACCAAATAATCAAATATCTCACTGCAGTATCGTACTGTTCGTTCATTAAACTCAAACTCCTCCTGGTGTACAGCGCAGGGTGCAAAATCTGCTTCACAGGCAACAGACACAGACCTAATACACACTCGTTGAAATCTGCGTGTCTTTGAGAGTCTTTGGGACGAATGTGTACATGTTAAAAATATTAACACTCAAATGGCAGTGAATGGAGTGCCAGTGGAGGTCAAACTGATAGGCCATGGAATGTAAGTACAAAGCAGGTGTTTCTAACAAGGTGACTGTTATACATGACTACGTTGGTGAAGTTACTTACATTGGTGAGCGACTGGATCAGGCACAGCAGTGCTGCAGCAAGTTTTAAACACCGTGTCCACTCAATGTCTACTAACAATGACTTACAACTGATATAATCTTATCCATTACAACTGTTACAATCCAAGCAATTGTGGTATAAGGGCCTTGTTCAAGAACCCAACCGTAGAAGCTTGGTGGCAGTGGGATTTGAACCCTGGATCTGAAGAGACAGTAAGAGACAGTAGCTCATCAGTATTCACAGGATACTGCCTACAGAGCACTTTTGGCTGATGGACTACGGTCAAGTCCAGCAGTGACACTGAGGTGTGCTCCAGTAGCACTTAAAATGGTGGGATTTGAACCCTGGACCTTCTGTTCCATAGTCCAGTGCCTTAACCACTAGGATTACTAGAACTACTTGGACCCTGGACTACTTACAACTGATACAATCTTATTCATTACAACTGTTACAATCCAAGCAATTGTGGTATAAGGGCCTTGTTCAAGAACCCAATAGTAGAAGCTTGGTGGCAGTGGGATTTGAACCCTGGATTTGAAGAGACAGTAAGAGACAGTAGCTCATCAGTAGTCACAGGATACTGCCTACAGAGCACTTTTCGCTGATGGGCTATGGTCAAGTCCAGCAGTGACACAGAGGTGTGCTCCAGCAGCACTTAAAATGGTGGGATTTGAACCCTGGACCTTCTGGTCTACAGTCCAGTGCCTTAACCACTAGGATTACTAGAACTACTTGGACCCTGGACTTACTGGTCCACAGTCTGGTACCTTAACCACTAGGACATTGGAGCTACTTACAACTGATACAATCTTATCCATTACAACTGTTACAATCCAAGCAATTGTGGTATAAGGGAATTGTTCAAGAACCCAATAGTAGAAGCTTGGTGGCAGTGGGATTTGAACCCTGGATTTGAAGAGACAGTAAGAGACAGTAGCTCATCAGTAGTCACAGGATACTGCCTACAGAGCACTTTTCGCTGATGGGCTATGGTCAAGTCCAGCAGTGACACTGAGGTGTGCTCCAACAGCACTTAAAATGGTGGGACTTGAACCCTGGACCTTCTGGTCCACAGTCCAGTGCCTTAACCACTAGGATTACTAGAACTACTTGGACCCCGGACTACTTACAACTGATACAATCTTATCCATTATAACTGTTACAATCCAAGCAATTGTGGTTTAAGTGCCTTGTTCAAGGACCCAACAGTAGCCGCTTGGCAGCAGTGGGGTTTGGACTCTGGAACTTCTGGTCCACAGTTCAGTACCTTAACCACTAGGCCACCACAGTCCCAGATGTACCATTTGGTAGAAATAAGGGATTGTAGCTCATCAGTGGTCACTGGATGCTGCCTACATGACACTGTTGGCTGATGGACTATGGTCAATTCCAGCAGTGACACAGAGGTGTGCTCCAGCAACACTTAGAATGGTGAGATTTGAAGCCTGAAACTTCTGGTCCACAGGCCAATACCTTAAACACTAGGCCACCACAGTCCCATATGTGCCATTTGGTAGAAATAAGAGATAGTAGCTCATCAGCGGTCACAGAATGCTGCCTCCATGACACTGTGGGCTGGTGGACTATGCTCAGTCCAGCAGTGACACTGAGTGTGTTCCAGCAGCACTTAAAATGTTTTGTGACTGTAATTTTTGGTGTTCACAACGTGAAAAAAATTAGCGCTAGGTAAAGAGTGTCGGAGAAAAACCCTCCTTCATGCATACAGTATATTATCATTACTTTATTGTTGTTGTTATAATTATTTCTTCTTTATTGTTTTTTAAGGAAAATATTTCTGTGCCCCACTAAAATCATGGCGGTACACAGTCAACTTTATCCTGTACAGCTGAGCAGAACTACAGGACACAGGGATATTTCCCATAATGCGTTGGGCATTTTTTCAATTGCTAAAGTGCCTAACGCTTTCAGTCCGAGTTTCTCTCGGTTTTTTGCATAGATTAATGGACAAACATTTAAAAGCAAACCTGGCACGCTGTAGACAAAGTAATGATTAGCTCATAGTTATATGTTTTAGCCACTTATAACCCTATAACATACCAAATGTACATATTAGACCACTAAAGCAAAGGCATTCTTTAAACTAGCAATGGTATCGGCTACGTTAGCATAAACAAAATTAATGCAATTAATACAACATTCGTTAGTGTTCATTTGTTCTTCGTTTCTCCTCCATGGCGGAGTAACGCCTACTTTATTGTTAAATCTCTGAATCTATTTAGTGCTTCACAAGCTTATTTTTGCAAAGTTGTGCACTGATAAATTGTGTATGTGTGCCCCAGTAGGACAAGCAGTCTAGAAACCCTTCAGTGGCGTAAAACAGTCGCTAATGCTGATGTTTTCCAGTGTACCACATTTCTCCTAAACTCATTTGTAAGAGTGGATTTTGATACTTATATCCTCCTGCACTTGCTCCTCTCCCTTCCCAGCCCTCCCACCTGCGTTTGTGGCCGCGGTTAGACAGTAAACACCGCCCCCTGGGCGGGGCTTGTTTAAATACATAGACGGCATCCACCTGCCGGGGGATTTGTTCAGCAGTCTGAAGCTGGAGGCTCTAGGCTGTTGTTATGCTGTCGAAGCCGTTCGAGTTGGATTTAATCAACGTGCTGTTTTTGAAGATGTGCTCGGGCTCTACCTCCCACACGGACTATCATTAACCTGCTGGGACATCACACGGACACGTCGCGCGCTCTGGATTTGGGCTTTATTTTTAAAGGACTCACCTTTACCCCAAAGCTAGCTGTCAGGTAAGACCTGGGTGTGTTTGGGGTATTTTATTTTTTTTACAGGTCCCGCGCTTGAGGACGGTTTTCAACAGCGCTGTTTTGGAAACGGATAACTTTATTTAACTTCAAACTGCGGTATGGCCGCGGTGAAGTTCATATGCGCGTTGCGGCTAACAAACTTTAATAGCGCAGGTAACGTTAAACATGTACGTTATTTAGTAATAATGCATACAGCTAATATACTCTGAGTGTTTATCAGGGTTTTTGTCGTGTATTTAGACCGTGGGTCAGAACTTGAACGCACTCCAAAGCGCGCGAGTACGGCGCGTAAAGTTGGATTGATCTAGCTGGAAAGTTTGGAAACTGGCAATTAATCCAGTTAAATGACCCGATACACAGTTCTGACACATGCTTGTTAAATTGTTGTACACAAATATCGCTTTTTGGTGCAAAACCAAAGATGTGAAATAATAAAACATAGTAATCTTTGTGCGTATAAATGTAATTACAGATATTGTATACTCCATGGTATATGTATCTGCACGCGATGCCATTGCGTGACATGCAGCAGTTTGTGAATGTACAATTGTCCTGTTTCTGAAATTGGCTTAGATTAAAATTTTGCACAATGGCTCCCTAATGATAAAATATAATGATATGTAGACTTTTGCATTTTGACTTGCATACTTCAGCGATTAAATAATTAGGCTACTAGTCACAAATTATTTGCTGAGAAATGACATGTAACTGTGTGTGCATATACACACCATATATACATGAACTGGCCACTTTATTAGGTGCATCTGTTAAACTACTGGTTAACCCAAATATCTAATCAGCCAGTCAGTGGCAGCAACCTGGTGCATTTAGGCTGAAGTTCAACCAAGCATCAGAATGGGGAAGAAAGCCGATTTAACTGACTTTAAACACAGTATAGTTGTTGGTGCTAGACAGGCAGAAACGGCTGATCTACTGGGATTTTCACACACGGCCATCTCCAGGGTTTACAGAGATAAAGTATCCAATGAGAGGCAGCTCTTTGGGTGAAAATGCCTTCTTGATTCCAGAGGTCAGAGGAGATTGACCAGACTGGTTTGAGCTGATAGAAAGGCAGCAGCAACTCAAATAACCACTTGTTACAACCGAGATGCACAAGAGCATCTCTGAACGCACAACACGTCAAACCTAGAAGCAGATGGGCTACTGCAGCAGAAGATCACACAGGAAGCCACTCCTATCAGCTAAGATCAGGCAACTGAGGCTACAATTCGTATTCATTCTGTCTTGTATCGAAGGCTGCTGGTGGTGTAATGGTGTAGGGGGTACATTCTTGGTACACTTCGTGCCACTTGATACTAATGGAGCATCATTTAAACGCCACAGCCTACCTGAGTATTGCTGCTGTCCATTCCTTTATGACCACAGTGTATATATAAAATGAAGCCCTGAATTGACTCCTATACTGTTGAACTGATTCATGTGGCTCATATACTTGGCTCATATTTTGTTTTTTGTTTTGTTATACCTCCAAGTAAGCATCTTTGATAGCTTCATAGTAAGAGCCAGCTGCTTTTAACAACAGTTCCTGAGGACCTGGGTGGGGTTTGCCATGTGAAGGTTGAGTGGTTTGTTTATGGACCCCTGCAGGACTGGCGCCCTGTCCAGGGTGTTCCTCTATTTGCGGCCAGTAAATTCCGGGTTAGGCTTCACACCTAAGCCGGAAACAGGTTAGTGGGGGTGAAACAGGTTTGTTTTGCTTTTTGTTTTGTTATAACTAGAATTAAACTGTACTAGTGGTCGACCGATATGGGTTTTTTAATGGCAAATGCTGATATTTAGAGAGCAGGGATGTCCGATGGCTGATATATATAATGCCGATATCACATTTTTTTTGACAACTGATAAAACTAATAATATTTTTTGAATCGTGGATATATCAGCTGATATAAGTGCAGATTATTTCAAAATGGTGTTAATCAGCCCAAGTAATTGACTGACCGATTAATCAGTCTACCACTTAATTGTACAGCATGGACCGATCAGCCAAAGCATTAAAATTACACACAGACCGAATAACAAATAACATTGATTATCTTGTTACAACAGCACATGTTAACATGTCTTTTTGTGTGCTCCTGATCAGCAGGACAAGCCAAGACCTGGTGACAGGAACTACATTCGTAAGAGGGGTTCAGGCACCCTAATGAATTTTAGGTTTGGTGCCCCTGGGGTACCATAAAAGATTATGTTTACAACACAGCAACAGTTAATGGACAAAACATTTAAAACTCTAGGATTTAAAAAAGACATTTGAGCTGCCTAAATAGAAATGGTTGTTCCAGGTTGAACCATAAGCATTTAGATCTCTTCTAAGAGATTATACTATTGGTGTTAAGAGCAATAAAACTTTTATTTATTAAAAAAGACAGACTGCAAACAGAGACAGTGTTATAGCTTAAGTATGGTCATTTTCGTTCAGTGATTTTGTGTCTCATGTATTATTAGTAGTTGTATCAGAAGAAAAAATGTGATATCGGCGTTTTACACTGCCTGGCTAAAAAAAAGGTCACACACTAATATTTCGTTGGCACGCATTCACTGTGGCATCGTTTCCACAAGTTTCTGCAATGTCACAACATTTATTTCTGTCCAGAGTTGCATTTATTTTTCCCCAAGATCTTGTACTGATGATGGGAGACTGGGACCACTGAGAAAAGTCTCCTCCAGCACATCCCAAAGATTCTCAGTGGGGTTCAGCTCTGGATTCTGTGCTGGCCAATCCATGTGTGAAAATGATGTCTCATGCTCCCTGAACCACTCTTTCATTATTTGACCCTTCTGAAACAGATGAACATCTTTTCCACAACCACAGGACATGGTTGGACATGGTGGTTTAACAAATGAGAAGCTGCTCCCTGCATCAGTTAGGGTTATACAAGTTGTTGCCAGCTGAAACCTAATCACCAATGCAGTAATTATCCAATGGGAGGATTTGACTATTTTCTTAGTTAAATCTAGGTGGCGACCATTTTTTTTTGGCCAGACAGTGTATATTGGCCATCAGTCCCTCTGCTATCGTCATACTGGATGATGACGATAACTGAAAAACTCCATATATCGGCCGCCGATATATCGTGCGTCACTAGTTTACACCGTTGGACCACAGATCCAGTCCAGTCATGTTGAGGACCCCTAGATTGCGTTTGGATGAGGAAAAAATGAACTGTGGATTGTCATGTAGAACTATGTTTGTTTATTTTAAACGATTAGATTAATTGTGGGCAATTAGATGTGGCAAACAAATCTAGGTTGTGAAAAATATAAGAGGTTACACCAGTGGTGTAGGTCCCAGTCCTGGAAGGTTGATGTCTTCAGCAGGACAGACAACTTGTGATTGAGAACTGGACTTGTACCCCTGTTGGAAACATAGTGCTGCATCAGAGTTGTTTCAATGGTAACATGAATTGATAGAACCATTTCTCCTTCAGATCAAATGTTTCTTTGGATTCCAGATGTTTTTTTCCCCCCGGTAACTTACAAAACAGAATCATGTGGGGAACCCTTGAGTTGCTGTATGTAATCCTTCCCACTATAGGTGTATCATTGATGGTCTATATTGTTACATGCTGAGAAACTCCAAACCACAGCTCACAGTTGTTTCTGATACAGTAATAATATAGACTTTTTATGAGCATCAGATATCAGTGTGTGTTTACTCACTACAGACATTGAAATCTGTTTGGGGATTCACCAGTGTCATAATTTCCATATATAATACAATACAGATGATGTTCTTTATAATCAAATCTGTATGTAGTTGTTCACTAATAGCTGGATTGGCTTTTTGGTTGAGCTTTGTTTCTCCAGCTTGGGAATTTTTGGGATCTGTGGTAAGCCCCACCTTTTTATAGTCAATGCAAAAGTATTTTGCGTGTTGTAATTACCGGTGTCTTTTCTGAGTGGCTGTGCTTTAAAGCTTTACACATACTCATTATACCTATGATCCTCAGTGTTGAAAGTGGTGTTTACCTTCTGTGTTTTATTCTGCTGTAAATGGCTAATCCGTGTGCGTCAGGTGACCGGGCAGCGTTTGAGTGTTTACCAAAAGAGAAAGTGCATAGAGAATATGTACGGTTAATTGGTATTGGCTGGGTTTCATCAGATTTGGTCTCGGTTAAACCCCTCTCGGTTCTTACGCCGTCTCTTCATGGCTGTGTTTATATTTGTCAGTCGAAATGAGTTCATGCAGATCTCTTATCGTTGTGATTAAAAAAACTCCTTTATACTAGATATCTTGTATGTAATCCAAGCCAGAATGTTGCTCCCTGACTGCACCCTTGTTTTCGGTGGGCAGTGTGGATGAATCCCTTCCTTGGTGCTGCCAGGTTTCTCTGCGTCATCCTGTTTCGATGGTGGGGTTATAATCACTTTTTATTAGGGTTTCTTATAAAGAGCTTTATTGGCATGACTAAAGAGTACAGTATTGCCAGACAGTCATCTTGTCTAAGGGCCTTCGCCTGGTGAAGGGTTCTCTTGGTGGGAGACCTTCTGGAAGGGGCACCAGTCCTTCTCCCTACATGGTATTAATCCAGTAGTCCATAGTGAGACCAAGATTTGTATGAAGATGAGTGCCAATACTTTCTGTTCTCCTCTTGAGTCTCTGGTGTATAATAATTGTTTGGTTTTCTCGTGGCTGCGTGAGGAAGGGAGGGAGGGAGTGCATGCGGATAAACACTGCGACACTTAACAAATTGCTGCAAATAGCTGAGGTTTGAACAGCTGCTTCCACTCGCCTGAATCTTCCCTCACGCTGCCAGAACCAAACCGCTTGTCGTCCGTACCGTCCCAGTTCAACGTCGGCGGTTCGGTTCTTAACACACAGTCGCTTGGTCTCGTGAGAAATGGCAACCCGGTCTATGAAATTGGGCCAAGTTTTTGTGTGTGAAACATTTACGCAGTTTTGTTGTATTTCCAGCGTCATTTACATGCTGTTTTGCCAAATCTGCGCTAACACTGAGGTTAAGACCATGTTTATGGGCCGTCATAAATCAAACACAGATCAACCCTAGAAACTCGGATCTACGCTCTTGGGAAGGTGGGGGTGCTTTCACAAGGGATCTCCCTGGATCAGGGCTAAGAGATGCAGTTTCTTTTGGTTATCTAAAGTGCTTCTACTTGGAAGTCCTTCCAAGCAAAGACCAAATAAGCCTCTTTTTTAAGCTCTGTTATAAACATGGCTGATGTTAGTTATGCACGGCTCCAGTTACCTGGGTTTGATCTCTTTGCCTTTGGTTACTCTGTCTTTTTTCGGGAACTCCGGTTTCCTCCTTTGTCCGAAAAACATGGCAGTAAATAGTTCGGAAGCTAAATTGGCCTTGTTTTATTATTGTGTGCACATAGTGCAGTTAAGTTCTGTGATGGATGGCAGCCCTGTCTAATGTGTGTTCCTCCCGTTCACCCCTCATGACCCTTACAAGAGTGACCCAGTTTCTGAAGGATCCCAAATGATAGTTAGGAACTTAATGACACCGGACTAAACGACTGAACGGAATAAAAAGGTAGAACAGGTTCTACCGAGCTTCTTTGGAACCTGCCAAAGTACGATCACTATAAAGCATTTACTCACTGAATGCCCTAGGTACTTACCAGGAAACTCTCATTGTCTCAATGTCAAACACATTAACCGAAATATTCAACCAAGGTGAAGCAAGCAAAGTACTGAAATTCCTAACCATTATAAAACTAACAGCCCATATTTACGGACATGGCAAAACAACAACCTACATGAAACATTACAACATTTCCTGCCACAAAATGGTGGATGTGCTGAAGTGGCGTTCAAATTCATCAACATTCATTGCATCCTTAATGCTTTCTTGATGGGGTCTACTTGGAATTTTTTAAAGTAGTGCTCCATTAGAGCAATGCCACCTATTGAGCTTTAACAACTTGCATTTTACTCTCATTCCAGTTTTCCCTGGAGGTTCTGGAAAGTTTGGGTGCACCATGATGTTTGACGGGCTCCAGGTAGTCCAGACTCTCCTGGCTCTGTGGCCACTGGTGGTTCCAAGCTTGGCCAATGAGACTCTGTCTGCTCCCCGGGTATTCCTCCCATTTAAAGGTAAGGAAAACAGTGTTTAGATCTCTTGTTGCCTCTGATGTTTGGTTCTCGTCTGCTTGGATTGTGTTTCTGGTTGGTGAAGGAGATGCTGAAGGTTTAAAAAGTTGATTTTTCTGACTGGGATAACCAAGCTTAGTTTGTGAGAAGTGTTTGTGAGTTTGTTTATAGTCAGATTTATTTCTATAATGCTTTTCTACAATGGAGCATTGTCTCAAAGCAGCTTTCCAGTTTTCTATTAACTTCTCTTATCTAAGCCCAAACCCAAATTGAACAAGCCTAGTGGCAGTGGCAAGGAAAACACTCTAAATGTTGTACAGAAAAAACCTTGGGGAGAACCAAGACGTTTGATGGATAGAGTGATTATAGCCCAGTTTCTCCAGCAGCATGTTGAAGGAAACGTTGGTGGTCACTGTTCAGTAGCACTGAGTGCGTTTACATGCACTTTCTAATCCAATAACTGCAGGAAATCAGATTTTGTCAGTAATCTGATCAATGAGCAGACATGCACATGAGAGAAATCCGACTGGGATTGGATTATTAAGTGTATGTAAACTCATTCACTGTCTCAAAGCAGCTTTACAGATTGCTGTTAACTTCTTTTATCTAAGCCCGAGCCCAAATTGAGCAAGCCTAGGGCGACAGTGGAAAGGAAAAAATTGTTCTAAAGAAAAAAAGGAGGTCCAAGAGCTTTGATGGATAGTGATTATAGTCCAGTTTCTCCAGCAGCATGTCTTGGAAACTTTGGTGATCGCTGTTCAATAGCACTGTTATGGGCAGACGTAGGGTGTTGGGGGGCCCCCAGGCCATTGTGTAGGTCCTGCACAGCTCCAGAGATCCCTGGTTTGATCCCAACCTCGCACTCCGTCTGTGTGGAGTTTGCATGAACTCCAGGTACTCTGGTTTCCTCCCACATTCCAAAGGTATTCGTTAGGTTAGCTGGTCGCTCTAAATGGCCCCAGTATATGAGTAGTATATGAGTAATACTGCTCCGGTATATGAGTAGTATCGTTATGACCTTGCTGCTGCCACGAATAGCCATTGATGGTGAATAAATAACTAACAAAACGTACAGATTATACATGTAGAGAAAAGTGCAGCATCTCTGCATAAGAGTTCAGTCATAATTAATAGGCATCACTACCCAAAAATGCAAAGTTGGGCGAGTTATTTACCCGAAGTGCATATGCGTGCATTCCCGTTTGCCAAATATTTCGCTGGAGCTTCTGAAAGCCAGGCCTCATTCAGATAAAAATTTAACTGTCACAAGTCTTTTGAAAAACTTGGATCAATTTGTACACTGAGTCATACTGTTTTGTAATTCCACATCTGTTGTTCAAACGAACCGACACTAAATCAGCTTCACTTTCCGACGCCTTTTACTGTTATCTTGCTCGCCTAAGCTATCTGTGACAATTCCAGTCGTTCTAGCCAGTTTCAAAATGCACTTTCAATCCATTGCTCACTAAATCGCATTAGTAGAGATTATTCAACACTTTATCGTAAAATAAGCTTGGTGTTAATGATGTTAGCCAGCTGTAGGTTATGGTGTTTTAAGCATTTAACTGATCATTACTTAGGATAGGCTCCGTTATGATACAGTATAGAGCGCTCTACCAAACACTCATTTCATGATACATATAACTTAGGATGGATTTGTCTGATCATCTCCCCATCATAAACCAGGGAGCACCTGTACAACACAACTCCATTAATGCATATAATGCCTTCTACAGGGTGGATTTTCTGGGGGTCATTGCTGTTAAAAGACTATAACTAATACTACATTAATGGTCATTGCTGTCAAAATGACCATAGATCCTGAGATGTGCTCCTTTTATATTAATCCAGAATTCGTAAGTGTAACTAAGATGCATAATATTGTGGGATGATGGTTAAGGTGATAATACTCTGTGAGGTCGCATAGAATCAGTGCAAATTTGTTTTTTTTATGCATTTGGTGATCTTCATCCTTGTGAACATGAATAACCTTTATGAAACTGGTGAAACCAGCTTGGCTAATCGTTAGCTACTATAAAACTGATGATTTTTGTTTCCCGTCATGACTCTCCCAGCCTCAACAAGGTTTCTGATGTGACTTCGGCTAAAGAGAGGAGTGTGCCCTGCTTTCTGCAGCCAGCTGCTTTTACTTCCAGACTGCGTTAGAATAATTAAAAACACAAACAAGCACTAAAGCGAAAACGCCAACAAAAACCCAAACCCTGTGTTGAAACAAAACAGAGAACTTTTCTCTGGATTTGGCCTCGACTCTTGTCTTTATAAGGTCCCGATTTGGAAAACAATCAATCCCTTATAATGCTGTTCTGTTTGCTGTTGCTGGAGATCCATAAAACCTGCTTGCTAAGTTTTCTCTTGATTAGGCAGCGAGCCTCAGGGGAGCTGCAGGTATTTTGTTCAACAAAATTGTACAGAGCAGAGAAGCAGCTCTCCGAGCTCCGATCAGACCCTGTGATTAGCTCAAGCAGCCAAGGGAAAAGCCTATTCCAGTGTTTGTTAGCCCTTTCTATCTCGGAGTTAATTGCATGGGTCGGCTGAGCGCAATTCATTATTACATTTTTTTTTTTTTTTCCCTCTAATCAAGACGGATTTAACACGTCGCTGGAGCTGCCCGCTTCCGTTCCTGCAGGCTCCACTTATTCCTCAGCGCTGGGTTACACGTTCCAGACGTTCTTTCTTCTCCCCGATCGATACACACCTGAGATTCTGCTCTTTCATGCAGATAGATGTGTAATGGACACACGTCTTGGTTCCAATGCTGATCCGGAACCAGCTCGACCATATCCGTGGAATTGCCTTCACTGCATTTATTGAATTGAGAGAAAATACACTTGATGAAAGTGCTGAGATCAGATAAATCCTTAAGGGGGCTGGTTTCTCACGCTAGGATTTTTTGGGTGGAATGGTTCCCTTGGCTGCTTGTCTCTGGTTGATAGTGAAATTCTAAGTATCCACAATTTGCAAAAATCTGATCAGCTGTGAAGTCTGAACTACACCCAGGGAGGGTGAGCTGGCTTGTTACCTCAAGGTAAACCTAGACACAGGAAGATTTTTCAGTATGACACAGCTGTACACGCCTGGATATTTGGCATTGAGTTGATTTTGGAGAGCGACTGCACACCTGATCACGAACAACACGTGCAGCCCACTTCAAAACTAAACGCTGCATAATTAATCAAAGCAGGGTAAGCTGTAATCATGATGTCTTCAGTCTACCTGCAGGTTCATCTGCTTGTTTACCTTGCCAAAGCTTTTGATGTCTGGCTGATTAGCTGTGATGATTTGCCTTCTCAGTATTTTGGCTCCACCAGGTATTTGACGTGTTTTAGGTCGTGCCATTAGAAGCCCCCTCCTGTGAGCAGCTAACATTTTCCATGGTGTAACGTGATGTGAGCCAGACAAGACGCTTTCCCAGTTTCCCAAAGTCCTTCCAATGTTGGGTTCAGCGGACGCGACCCCTCGCATGTGGGATCCTGCACTCGAGACGCCCCGCTCTGAGAAGTAATCAGGAACACCTTAATTTGTTCTTTGAGCGTTGCTGCTTCCTTCCCCTCGCGTTGTTACCCCAGGGGCACAGACACAGTGATGCACAGGGGGAAGGTTCAGGATGGGGGATCAAATCAAATCGAGTTGCACAGACTTTGATTGCGCGATGATATGAAGTTTCATTTGTGTCTCAAGCTTAAACCCATTGGTGCCAGGCACAGTCTGGGGTTCGTGTCTGCGATCTGATATCGATTAATATTAGCGATTGGCAATCAACTATAAGAATGATGTAACTTTAAGAGTGCCAGTTTTGTAAGTGTTTACCAAAAGCCTTTTCAGTCTCCAATTACAAACAAGTTTTAAGTAGTTCTTTGCTGACTCTGCCTCTACATCTGCACTGAAAAAGCTCTGGCAGCCGAAAACTACCACAGATTTAAATACGTTTTGTTTAGGGTTGCACCGATATTCAATTTCTTGGGCCGATATGATAACCAATTTTTAGCATAAAAACTACATTTTTGTTTTAAGTGAATGAAATGGTGAAAACCCTGGAATAAAATTTGACTGTATATGCAGTTATTCTCAGAACTGAACTAAGGATATTCATAGTGTGATGAATAGCACCATGAGGCATACAGTCAAAATTAATTTGATACTAACTACATTTGAGTTTTTTGGTGATGCCAGGGCTGCTTATTCTATGAGGCGTTGCTTCTTTTGGGCTTGTTTCCATAGACCTGGTTGCTTGTATCTCACGCGATATCTGGCAACCCTGGAATTAAATGCAACAGCTGTGAAATGCCTACCAAACACTTATGGGGAGACTCTGAAACAGTCTATGCTCAATGAAATGAACCTGGAGGTTTCTCATTATCTGATTACCCAAGTGCTTGTAACCTCGTTGATTGGATTACTGACAAAATTTAACTTTCTGCAATAAGTGGGACTGTGGTAGCCTAGTGGTTAAGGTACTGGACTCTGGACCAGAAGGTCGAGGGTTCAAATCCCACCTCTGCCAAGCTGCCACTGTTGGGTCCTTGAGCAAGACCCGTAACCCACAATTGCTTGGATTGTAAGATTGTACCAATTGTAAGTCGCTCTGGATAAGGGCGTCTGCTAAATGCTGTAAATGTAAATAAGTGCATGTAAAAACACTCGCTGATATAACTAGCGCCTCTCCCCCCATGGAGTGCTGACCCTCAACCTTCATGTTTAAACGGGGCTAATATTTGAATGTAGTCTCTTTTTAATTTGAACCAGAATGCCATGGTTCAAGCTGATCCTGGATCTGTGATCCTGGATCTGTGGAAGGAAGTAGCAGAAATCTGGACATTAACAACCTTGCGATAAGTCTACGTGGTTACAATATGCTGCCTTTGACCATCGCTTGACCTTGTAGCTGCTGGCGTTTGTTTATAATTTAACATAAACTGAAACTTGACTCGTGTCATGCCATATGAAGTTAGGCAAGCACATAAAAGCTGAGTCTGCTCGAGTTACTTATTAATGTTTAACTATTTCTTTCTTCCACGCATTCAGCGCATTTCATATTACATGTGTAAATGTAGGTATGGTCTGGAACATGTCTGCAGCCTGTCACACTACTGAAAAAGAGATTTAATCTAGCATCCTGGTAATTCGCTTTGGTTTGTAACTCTGGACAATGTGGGGGCACCCTTGGTCTGGTCCAAGATTCAAGGTAGAACTTCTTTAGAAAAGATCTCAGTGTAGGGGTGGGGGATATGGTAAAAAAAAATTATATCACAGTATTTAAACACGATATATGGGATTGCAGGTAAAATGCATGATTGGCGACAGTTTCTTATTCTCCCATACTCAGTAAAGTGATTTTTATTCAAAATGTGCTGCACTTCATCCAAATAAACAGGACTAATTGCACTCTTTAAAATGAAACATGCAATTCTTTAAGCATGGACGATATCCTTAATATGCTCAGAAGAGCATACCAGAATTGATCACGATACGATAAAATATCGTCATATTGCACACCCCTACTTCAGTACATCTGGACCCTGCCTAAATATTGCAGTTTATTTTTTACCTCATCCCCCACAGCTTTAAAGTATGAGACCAACCCACATGACCTTCTGCCATACTCTAGGTTCTCCAGCTCATTAAGGGGTGCAAAACCCATTTCGAAATGGCAATGGCATTTTCCTCGCAGATTACAGCTTTTCATATGCTGGTTTGTAATGCTGATTAAAAGAGAAAAGGATGAAAGAAACGGCTGAAGGCCGTTTCCCAGGAGCTGCTCAGCAGTGATGTTTTAATCAGATCGAATCGTTTTTCCCATGCTGATGAATTTAATCCGTTACAAAAAAAACCCTCCACTTTAGAATATGAGGAATATGTCTGATGAATTAAAGCTTGTAGCAACAGGTCGCGATTCTGAAATGTTGTCTCTGAGTCATGGCCTTATTGTACTCAGCTGTGGTCTCATCAGGACAAATGTTTATCAGATTAAATCGGATATAAATCGTCGTGGTAATCCCACCGTAGCTGCAGGCTTGTGGGTCTGCAAGCACAGATGTGCGTTAGCGTGTAACTGCGTAATCCGGATGTGTGTGGTTGCATCCATTAGGTCTGAATGATTCCCGGAGCCTCGGTGTTCTTTAATAATCTTCTAGAATTCAGCGAGAGCCCTAGAGGGCACTTTGTTTTGTCTTACTGAGGGCTTTAAAGGTTCGATTGTAAGATTATTACAAGTCAGACCGTATGAGAATTCCTATAAAATCTTGGGCGAATTCTTTGACAGAACGTACGATATCACTGATCACATGCTGCTGGGAAGCATTTAAGTAGTTAAGTAGCTTTCATTGAGGTAAACATGATCGTGCAGGGTCTGGTCAGGACCCAAATTTGTCTAGGAGTCCTGGCCTGTATACTGTCTCTGTGGATTTTGCATGTTCCCCCATGTCTGTGTGGGTTACCTTTTTGGATTCTCTGGTTTCCTCCCACATTCCAAAGACCTTCCAAACTCCCATCTTTAAAGTGTCCCAATGTGGGGTTATATGAGTGCATGTGCCCTGTGATGTGGCACCCTGTCCAGATTTGATTTCTTGCACCCTGTGATGCTGGTTTGGCGAAGCTTGTAAAATAACCCTCAGATTTTAATTGTAATTTTCTGACCGTGCCAGATGGGGGCAAAAACTCTCTGGAACAGTAAAGACCATTTTATCTTAGTGTCATGTTCAGTGGGTCTTGATGGGGTCTGATTTTACTTCCCGACATGGACAGATCTTGTATAGCTTTAGCTTTGTCTGAGTGTTGCCCCAGATCATAGAAATTCATTCACGTACTAATCTACCGTATTAGACGCAACATCATGGGACCGGTTGGACCATCAGTTCTTAACTATGGTGGTAATTATGAGTACAAAATGACTAGCTGCTACTCCCATAAAAGCTGTTCCAGCTTGATGATGTTTAAAGCCGTTAACATGGTAAGTTTAGAGTTTGACTGGCCCCCCCCTCTGGGTAGGTGATTATTTTACACCAGAGATTTTTTTGCCCCTCTTGGGGATCAGCATGGGAGTCCCCAATGCAGAGTAAAATAGATATGCTATGTGACCTATGAGGTAGTACACACCAGGGTCTGCCAAGTGCAAGGCTCATTTTTACCCTCAGACTCATCCTATTTTTGGCGCCAGGGTCAGGAACACCCTCACAGGGTCGAAAGATTCCTCAGGAGCAACGCCAGAAGCCTGGTGAAGATCCCAGCGACCAGTTTCATAAGAGAGATGAGCTGATTTGGATCGTGTGTCATCTTTAGAAGCTATTACTATATCTTGTACGTCTCAATACGTCTCCTTCCTGCTAATGTTTTAGCGATCATCAGTGATCTGAGCACAAAGACCTCAGTGTGTCCGTTCTGCAGGAGGATACATTAGTGCACAGTGACTCAAACCTCTGCCAACGAAGGTATCTCATTACCTTCAGCGTCTCAGGCTGAAACCTTTCTCCTCAAAAACTGTGGGTTTTACAATGTAAAAGGAATCTAAATGGAGAGTACAGCCACGCTCGTGCTGCCAGTAACCATTTTACCAACACTAGGACCTTTCAGGACCTCCGAAACTTTTTCAGAAAACCGTAAACCAGTTCAGGAACATTGTGACATTTTGCCAGGCCAGGTTCTTCAGGAGTTCAGGAAGTGTAGACCAGAGTAACGGGTTAGGGGAACTTAAAATCTTGGGGAAAAATTCATGCAACTCTGGAGAGAAATAAATGTTGTGACATTGCAGAAGCTCGTGGAAACGATGCCACAGCAAATGCATAATCAAAGCTAAAGGTGGTCCAACAAAATATTAGTGACCTTTTTTTTTTTTTTTTTTTTTACCTTTTCCAGTATCTCCAGTTTCTCTTTGTGTATGAACAGTATCAATTTCAATACAGTATATCAGTTTATTTTCTCAGTTACACACAATATTCTTCCAATATGCTTTAAAAATAGTTTTTAATACAACTTTCCAGATCACCATTATTCCACATAATGATGATAACCTCCACACAGCTCTAACGCACCCTAACCTGTGTTTGGGTTCCCTATACATTATTTTTTATTCTGTTCTGCTTTAATACTAATACTGATAGTAACAATAATGTTTTTTTCACAAACTCAGAAAAGTTTTTAGGAACTCATTCAGTAACCTTTTTCAGGATTAGCTTTAGGGCTCCAGCAAACTTTTCAGGAACTTAATATCTTAAACCTGCCATTTAGGTAAAATTGAAGGCACTTTGTAGCACCGTGCCCAGTGTTAGCTCAGCACTAGTGAATGATTATGATTAGGTTATGGACTCAGAACCCAGTTTGTCAGTGATATAAGTGCTTACGTGGCACAGTTTTATATTTATTGCTCTATTGTTAACGCTAAAAATGTTGCTTATGCTAACTGCAACCACATATCTCCTGTCAGCAGATGCATTTAGAAGCGGTGAAGCTTTTCTGTGCTAATCAGCTTGTATGGCGGAGCAGGTTTTTTACCTCCGAACTGAATGGAGCAGGATGTGGTGGAGGGTCTGTGGGAACTCTGATCTGCTATAGCATGCAGCTATGACTCGAGTTAGCTTTGCTTTCGGCTGCTAATCATGCGCTAATCGCAGAGTCAGCGTTTTTATTAGATGGCAAGATTCCAGTTGAGTGTGGGTTGTACATGAGGGATTTCTGGATTTAGGATTAGCGGTAGCAAAGTGTGACCTCCCACAGAGTGTGTGCTATGCCTCGTTAGCCAACACTCTTTGTTATTCAGACTATTGAAGTTTGTCTTTCTGTCGTTGTGGGGACTTCCCATGGACGTAATATTACTATAGATAAATTTATTCTACATATTCTCCTCCACCTTGCATTAACCTTGACCTCAGTAACCTAAATCAAATCTTGTGGTCCTTTTGGATTTTAAGAAGAAAGTTTTCATATAAAGGCTTTTTTTACAAAAAAAAACAAAACTGTGAAAACTTTTGGGTACAGTCAGTCCCAACAAGGGTATATGAACTTGAACTCAACCCCTGACAGAAAAACACATGCGTATATACACACACACACACACACACACACACACATAGAATTAAACTGGTGCATGGTGTGTCCAAAAGTTGGCGCTGGAATTTCTCATACCTTTCAGCACATTTCGAAAAAGAAACATCTACACCAGGGAGGAAACCCATAAATATACTGACCATAACTGGAACTTTTAAACAGTTTCAGAAAGTAAGTATGTGTGTTGTAGATACACATGGATAGTATAAAATTGTAATTGTTAAAATACAAATGACAAGTACCTATCTGCACGCATATATATATGTGTGTGTGTGTGTGTGTGTGTGTGTGTGTGTGTGTGTATGTATGTATGTATGTATGTGTATATATATATATATATGTATGTGTGTGTGTGTGTGTGTGTGTGTGTGTGTGTGTTGTGTGTTGGTGTGTGTGTGTGTGTGTGTGTGTGTGTGTGGTGTGTGTGTGTCTCTGTGTCTCTCTCTGTCTGTGTCCTCTCTCTCTCCTCTCTTCTTGTGTGTGTGTCTCTCTCTCTCCTCTCTCTCTCTCTCTCTTCGCTCCCCCCCCCCCCCCCTCCCTCTCTCTCTTCTCTCTCCCCCCTCTCTCTCTCTCTCTCTCCTCTCTCTCTCTCTCTCTCTTCTCTCTCTCTCTCTCTCTCTCTCTCTCTGTTCCTGTGTCTCTCTCTCTGTGGTGTCTCTCTCTCCCCCCCCTGTCTGTGTGTGGTGTGTTTGTGTTGTGTTGTGGTGTGGGTGGTTGTGTGTTTTGGTGTGTGTGGTGTGTGGTCTCTTTGTCCTCTCCTTTCTTTCTTCTCTCTCTCTCTCTCTCTGTCTGTGTTGTTGTTGTTTCTCTCTCTCTCGCTCTCTCCTCTCTCTCTCTCTCTCTCTCTCCACACACACCACACCCATACAATATATATAATATTATATACACACATATATAGGTATATATATTATATATATATATAATATAATATATATATATATATATATATATATATATATATAGGGGGGTTGTTGGGTGGGTGGTGGTATGGTATATGTGTATATATGGGGAGGGTAGGATGTTGTGTGTGTGTTTGTGTGTGTGTGTGTGTGTGGGTTGGGGTGTATATATATACACACATGACATACATACGGAGTCGCTTGGGGGTATATACCATATCTGTTACTTGTGATGGGATATATATGATATCTATATAGGTGGGATGGGGGTATATCATATATATATAATATAATATATATATCTCTCTCAAACTCTCTTATATACGTGCGGTGAATCGGGGTCAGGGGACGTAGGGGGGGTCTATCTATCTCTCACTCTCTATTATTTTGTCTGGTTCTTGTGGAGCTTGCTGTCGGGTGTCGCAATTGCTAAAAGGCTAGTCAATGCTGTAGAGACGGGTGTGGGAGGGTCTATGGAGTCAAGCCGCGTGACTATATATATTTTGTCTTGGTTCTTGTGGATTGCTCGGCGCAATTGCTAAAACTGAGTCAATGCTTAAACTGAGTCATATGAGTCAAGCCGCGTGACTTTTCTGCTGAAACTCGATTCACAATTCGCTACACAGTGATTCAGATTCACAATGGCTCTCGCTCAGTGCAGATCTGCGCTGTGTTTATCGTGTTTTTCTTTATGTTTACATCTACAGTACTGTATTCTTAGTGCAAATAAATCTTAATGGGTCCTAAAAAGTTAGTTTATAAGAGCTAACTGAAAGCAAAACAGGAATTGAATGCTCCAGAACACAGGCTGCAGTTACTTAACCTAAAGAGTAAGTGTCTTGCACTTTTAATCCATTACTCACTAAATTACATGAGATTTTTCAACACTTTAGTATAAAATAAGCTTTGTGTTAATGGTTTTGGCCAACTGTAGGTTAATGTAAGTGTTGTAAACCTTAACATACTCATCATGAGGCGGATTCTCTATCTACAGGCACCATAATGTAACTGCAGTCATTTAAGGTGCAGCTGTAAATGCGAATAAGAAGCCAAGTTCAGCCTCGTCTCTGCTACGATACACTCATTAAACTCCCCAGTTCATGTTACATTTAACTTATGATGTATTTGTCAGAACATATAACCATTGTAAATCAGAGTGCACCTGTACAATACAGCTCCATTAATGCATGTAATATCTTGTACAGTGTGCATTTCTGGAACGGATTCATTCAATTCACATTATTTCCTATGGGAAAAATTTACTTGGTACTCGTCGTTTACGGTTCTCGACATACCTTCTGGAACAAAATGAACAACGAGGACCAAGGTACCATTGTGTTGCTTGTGTCGACTGTTGTGTAAAATCTAAACCATTTCAGTTTATCTAATAATGCACTTTTTGAAGTTGTCTCTGTATTGCCAAATGAATAAGGTTGGTATGAGTCCTTGCTATGATGGATGGAGGAAACCCATTTTTTATGGATCCTCTACTGATTGTCATGAGCTAAATGCAGTGATTTCACACAGGTCATGCTATAAACCAGAGGAACCTTTACAAGAATCCAGAACAGGAACATTAAAAATTGGACAGAAGTAGTCATAGTTAGGTGAGCCTGGTCAGAGGATGTATAGAAAATGTATTGAGGATCTTGAAGTTTTCAGGAAAAAGAAGTGGTGTTGTTTCTTTCCTCATCATTGCTTCCTCATCAATGCTTGAAGCAGTCAGTGGAGCTGGAGGAACCTGAGTGACCCGCTCTGTGATTGATGATTGGACAACCTCCCGTTGATTAAAGGCTTCATTTTCTTGTCTGATCCTACACCCCCACACCTTCATTTACCACTCGCATCTAATAAAACATCTCCACGAGCCGCCGTTCAGCTGGATGGCTCTGCTGGGGTTGGGTTACATGCTCCGTCAAGATCTGGTGGTGGTGAATGAGATGGAGATCAGTCCTCCCTCAGCTTCCTCTGCAGGTGTCCACCATGTACAGTCGCCATCCCGCAGAGCTTCTGTGCTTTAGATTAGACTCCTGCCGAATCGCCTCATTAATCTTTAACAGGCGCCTTTTCACTCCCACCATTCACTCTGTAGGCTACATTCTCGCTTGGTTCATCTTTTAAAAGAAGTTTGTTTGCTTTCTATGGAAGGCCATACCTGCCAAGATTACAATAATAAATAAATGAGAAAAGAAATCGACTGTGCCGTTTTGTTAATGTGTTTATTGATGCATTAGTTATTGATTTAGTTACTTATTAGCAAAGATGGTCAGTTATAGTTTACTATGTTATCTGTTTTTTAGTCAATTCATAGAACACCTTGAGAATACCAGAAATGTTAGTGACACTGTGGTGGCGAAGTGGTTCTGTGTCAGAGACTGGAAGGATGGGAGTTTAAATCCCAGCACTGCCAGAGAGTTAGCTTTTATAGACGCAAGTCAGCCAGAAAAAAAAAAAATCGTTAACCGCTTATCCTTTAGATCTCGCTCTACACTTTGATGCAAATCAGCCATGGCTGTAATGCAACATAATGTGGATTACAATGCGTAGTATTAAATTGTGGTTAGGAGGTACAATTCTTATCTCTGGAGCTGTTTAAGGATTAATGAGTCATTGATGGGGATGTTGTTTCCATCTTTATAAACAGATGAACCGTTGCTCACAGGACTGTTATTATAGCTGTGGGTTGTTGTCAGGATAATTTAATCTGAAAAGAAAACCAAGGACAAGTTTTCTAAATGTGTGTATTTGGGGGCATTTAAACATCACATCCAACTCCATGTCTATAAATATGGAGCTGGTTCTCGCTTACAGCTGAAAGAGCCTCCATTCACTTCCATTCAGCCACAAGTGCTTTAGTGAGGTTGAGACTGGCGATAAATCCTGGCTCACTTAGTTACAGTTCATCCCAAATGTGTTTGATGTGGTTAAGGTCAGGATTCAGTGTTTGGCAGTCCAGTCCATCAAACTGATCAAGTCATTAATTTTTGTTTATTGGCATTATGAAACAGGAAAGCATATTCTCCAACCAGCGGATTGGTGGCAAGTTTTGAAACTAATGGTAGTTCATGAGGGCTTGGGTTCCAATCTTGGATAGCGCATGCAATGTGAAGGTTGGGTGGTGCATCCATGGAACACTGAGATGGACTGGTGCCCTGTCCATGGTGTGCCTCTGCCTGTGCCCAGTGAATTACAGTCTAGGCTCTGGACCCTCCCATTTACACTGATCAGGATAAATGGGGTACTCCCTGTTTTTGATGGCCTGACTTATATCTCAGCTTTACAATGAGAGTCCAATTGTATTATATATAATATATATATATATAATATATATCTTATATCTATAATATCTATATATATATAGCTCTCTACATATATATATATATATATATATATATACACACACACACACACACATACATTCTGAAATTGACTTTTGAATTTGACGTAGGGAGTCACATGATGGGAGTGATGAGCGCTTGGAAATGTAGTGAGGAAAAACTGTGGTCACAACAATAGTTATTGGTTTTCGCCTTTCAATACTTTATTAAATAAATTACATAAGATATTCAACACTATTATATAATAAGCTTTGTGTTTTTGAGTGTGTCCCCTTTATAAATACAACTGTCTGTATGGACTTGGTAGAAGGTTTTTGGTTCAGATTTGCCAATAATAGAAATAAGCGGTGCAGTCCAAACCAGAACCTTTCCATTATTGGTCATACAGTGGTACCGTGGTTCTTGACCACCTTGGAACTCTTTAAATTTGGTTCTCGACGCATTTTGACTAGTCTTGCCATTTGCTCGGTACTCGGCGCACTTGCTTAAACTTGTTTGAGCCGAGCCACACTCGTTTCAGCTGAAACTCGATTCAGTACAGTGATTCAGTGATTCAGATTCACAACAGCTCTTGCTCACTGAAGAGCTCCCCTGTGTTTATCGTGTGTTTCTTTATTTTTACATCTACAGTACTGTGTTTTTAGTGCAAATAAGTCTCCATGGATCCTAAAAAGCTTAGTAATGACAGCCAACCAAAAGGAACACTGAAAGGACTGAAAGGAACTGAATCCTCTTGGCTTTCAGGCTGAGCAGTTAGCATTATCGCCCTGAGTTCACCAATCGAGTAAGTGTTTTGCTTTTACTTTTCACTTTCAATCTATTAGTTTTTCAACCCTTGATTAGAAAATAAGGTTTGTGTTAATGATTTTGGCTATGATACAGTATCGACTGTATTGAACACATCGGTTCATGTAAATCAGGGAGCACCTGTACAATACAACTCCATTAATGCTTATAATGCCTTATATAGTGTGTATTGTCTGGGGGTCTGGAACAGATTCATTCACTTTACATTATTCCTTATGGGAAAAATTTGTTCAGTACTCGAAAAGCCTTCTAGAACGAATTACCAAAGAGAACCAAAGTACCACTGTAGTTGTTTTTATAATTTCTTCCTTCTCAGATTCATACTTTAAACTGTGCTTGCTCCACTCAAGTCCAACAGTGATGTGCTGTAGGTCAGTCCAGCCATCACATGGTACTATGCATTGCGATCTAAGGCTTGTGTCTCTTTGCTTATCTGTTGCAAACCCAATCCATGAAGCATTAGTCCTTGTGCTGACGCTGCTTTTAGAGGAACAGTTTGTTTCCACTCAAGCAGAGCCGTTCTCTCTGGGAAAGGTGGCCGCCTATGACGATGCTACCAATGTTTGTCTGTGGAGATTAAACGCAGCCTCAAGTGCTTACGCTTCCTGAGAACGGTCATAAAACCTGTGTGAAAGGATTCTCTCCAGAGGTCTTGGAGAGGTCCTGACCTGTGAGGGAGGGGGTCAAGAGCAGGCAGTCTCTCCACCTACAGGGCACTACAGGTTTAATCAAGCACCTGTCAATCATGCTGGAGTTTCACTGGATGCCTTTGGTAAGCTGTGGTGCATCCATTCCAAATGTTTTTAGCAGGTAAAAGTAGGTTGCATCATGGCGTTGCATGCTATTGCATCATGGTGTCTGGTAAACAGAACCCAGACTAGCAGGGGCTTGGATACTTTTTATTTATTTTTAGTGTGCTTTATAAGATTCGTGATGTAAAACCCTCCACTTGATTCATGCCATTAGCTACGAAGCTAACGTGGCCTATATGAAGTCTGTCTCAATTAAAAGCCATGCCCTGTCTCACTAATGTCATCCAGTTACTCGCTGATGTGGTTTTGGACTCAGGGTTGGTTACTGCATGTATAAACATGAAGGGTAAAGTCTGTAACATTATCTTGGAAAACTGGAAAGACTAGATCGATTTGGCACATGATGGAACTGTAGCAGGAAGCAGGATGATACTATAAGCTTAAACTTATAACTATGGCTTATCCCTGTGACAATTTTTTCCTTAGAAATGATATTGTGTATACTAAGTTGGCATGTATTGGTTGAGACAGGCTTCGGTTACCTGTTCCATTAGTGTTGGACACCAGAGATGTCAGCTACATTTGGAATACAAGACTAAGGACTGAGACTGAAGACTCATTATTCCATAAAGTATGACACAGTTAGTTCAGCTGTTCTAGCTTCCATGAAAACGGTCTAATTTAGTGACTAAGATTTGAATGTATTGACCAGATGAATATGAGTTTCTATGCCAGAACTTCTGTAGTCATTTCCAGCTGACAAACTGTGGATGCCAAGTATAATTCTGGTCCCAAATCTGGAACCACTTCAGGCTTTTCTATTGCAAAAGGGCCAGGTTCAGCCTGGCATCAAAATGCTGCTGGTAGCTGAATGTTTACAGTTCTAATGTAATGACCAAAAGATTGTGAATTTATAGAATGTTTGTAGGAATTTTCCACCTGAAAACAAATGGTGCTAGGTAAAAATGTAAGACCGTCTTCACAAGTGTCTTAAAGAGAAATATTCTGAAATGTTTGTCCTTAACCTCATTCTTAAGAAAAAAAGTTATGAGAAATTGTTATTCTTCAAATAACGTCTTAAGAATGATCTTTTTTTCTTATTTTTTCCTTAAGAACGATTGTAAAAACAAGTGGTATTCTTGAAAACATTGTTCTTAAATGTTTTCTTAACCTTACAGCAGCCTCACACTTGTTTTAGGCTATAAGAGTTGACAAGGTATGCCTCTAAATTTACCAAACAGTTTATTTAGGCTTTCATACTTCCAATTCAAAAACTTTAAAAGGCTTTTAAGTGAAGGTCATCCTTAAAATACAAAAGTTGTCTACCTAAGGAAAGTATATGCAAAGCTGTTGCTTTAATCTGTGTTCAAACTCTGCTAACATTTTTCGATCGATTGGTTCCATAGTTTTCCTCCATTTTGCTGTTTTCTGAGCAAATAACGAAATTGCGTAAGTAACAATAAATACAAATTCAAAATGTCTCATGCCGCATGTTGTTAGCTGTAAAATGCAACATAGCAAGAAGTATTTTCTGAAGATATTTGAGAATTTTCGAAGTTAGTTTTGAGAATTGCATTTAAAAACATTAATATGAACTTCTTAGTGCTTAAGAACATTTTCAAGTTTTTTTTAAGAAAGCTTTTGTGAATCTGGTCCTTAATCCGGAACCCTTTCAGGCTTTTACATTGGAAAAATTTCCAGATCTAAATTCTGCTGGTTTGGACCCAAGAACTGGTAATACCAAGAACTTAGAAGGAAAATGGCTTATATGCCAGTTCCTGTTTATTATGATTCATTTATATGTACACTAGTGTTGGGAAGTATGAATGATATTTTATTGTATCATGATAAACTTTGTTATTGTGATAGACTATATGCTTTCCTGAGCATATCGAGGATATCGTCAGTGCTTAAAGATCACCGACCAAGTACGTTTCATTATAGAGAGTAAGGACTCTTTGCTTAATTTAATGAAGTGCAGCTCATTTTGAATATGGGATAATATTTGATTAGTAATTTATAACAATCTGTCACTACTGATGCGTTTGTCTGCGATCACACGTATCGTGATCAATATCGTGTATTGTGAAAATGTCTTTAATTACCGTGATATATTTTTACCATATCTCCCACCCCTATTGTACATAAAGAGTCTTTCTCCACCCTATGCATTACATCCATCCATTCAATTCATCTTCAGGAATTACTTCCTGGGGGCTAGTACATCACAGGACGTCACGCCCATGACTAGTTTCAATGTAGAGAAGTTTTTCCACCTGGTGTGTATTTAGGTGTCGCATCCATAGAAAACCCTACAAGATCATGTTAAACTTTATTTTATCTGAAGCCCATACATTTATTATCCAGAGTAACTTGCAGCTGATACATCCTTACAATCCAAGCAGTTGGGGGTTGATGGTCTTGGCTCAAGCTTGGCTGAGGTGGGATTTGAACCCTGGACTTTCTGGTTTTTAGTCCAGTACCTTAACCGCTAACAGTCAAGAAGTAATATTCAGATGGCTGTGATAGTTCTGCTGTCTGGCCTGGTGACGTTTGGTAGCCTTTGGTACTTTACATGAGTTGGTTCCCAACAATTGTCCATATTCTTTCCATTATCTCTCTTCCTTCCTTCCTTCCTTAAATCTCTTGTCTTTTCTCTGGCTGTTGGCGTTTGAAGTGGTCAGCGTTGGCGGTCAGTTGGCCTCTTTCAGCTTTTCTCTTGTCGAGTGTGTGTTGGAGTACGTGTTGGAGTGTGTGCGAGCACCTCTTTGATGCCTCTATTTAGACGCTGATGCTCATTCAGAGGCTAGTTGAGTGGGCGGTGATTGAGATTCTTTGGAAGTCTGTCTCCACCCTTAACAGTGAGTTGATGCCAGGCTTCCTGCCCACTCCTCCAACCCCCCCAATGTGGCTGGCATTCTACACCCTTTCGAGCATCCTTCGAGGGCTGTAAGCCTCATTGCACTCTCTTTTGTCTTGGTCGACGTCGGTGTTGTGGTTGGGCTCGGGGTCTCCTCCCTCCCACCTGAGCTGTGAAGGGTGTGTGGGTTGGTTCTCACAGTTTAGCCTCCATCAAACTGACATCCTGACTTTTCTCATTCATGAACCGTCCTGTCGAGCTCTGTCTCAGCAGGGGACACACCCTTGCATGGAAATATGCATATACACACTCACACATGCCTTCATACCAATTATTCACAAACACACACCCACACGCAGTCTTTCCCATCTATAGTTTAAAGCTGATCTGTTTGATGGATGAGAAGGACCCTTGAAGTACAGGAATGTTTTGTTTAAAACAAGCACCTATTGATAAGAACTCACACTGTTATACACCCCAAGTCAAAGAGCGATTGGAACGTTTCCTCCATTAAGAGGTTACACAATTTAAGTACAAATGAATCACAAAAACAGTTTGATGTAGTGGAATTATAGCTTTTATGTCTGTCTGGTCATGATGAGCTCTGTGTAAGACGTTTTTGTTTAGCCCCTCACATCAGCCTCTATTTCTGCTCTGAATGAGGTTAATAAATATTTTTTTCTTTGTTGTTTCATTTCTCTTCTCTGGATGTCCTGTATTGTTTCCCTTTTGTGGGGTGACAGAAGGAGAGTGCCCGTGACCGGTCACTAGAGAGTTTACAGAGTGAACAGAACGTTGTTCTCTGTCTCGGTCAAATTCGGTTAAGTTGTTGTATTACCAACTGTCATGCTTTGGCAGAAAGTGGGAGATGAACACTAGAAGCTGGTACAGAACAGAGATTTATTAAGAAACTGAAAAACACTAGAGAACAGACAGAGTGCAATACTGGGCATACAGAGTCCACAAATGGTCCAAAATGCAGCAAACAAGAGGAAGTGGGAAATCGAAGCTGTAACAGTGTGAACCGCACAAACGAAAATTTTAATTTACAGCATTTAACAGACGCTTTTATCCAGAGCGACTTACAGTTGGTGCAATCTTACAATCCAAGCAATTGTGGGTTAAGGGCCTTGCTCAAGGACCCAACAGTGGCAGCTTGGCAGAGTTGGGATTTGAACCCTGGACCTTTTGGTCCATAGTCCTTAACCGCTAGGCTACCACAGTCTAACACAGCTCTAACAAAGGAAATGCAGGGTTTAAATATCTGAAACTAATGAGACAAAACTAAACAGCTGAACTAAATCAGGAAGTTGGAACGTAAACACAACATGCAGGGATGACAGGGAAAGAGTGATGGATGCTGGGTAGTGTAGTCCAGTAGTACTGCGGTCGTAACACAGACTGTGTATAGTACATATCTTTTTTCCGTTTTTGTGGAATTATTGGGTTGTTTTAAATCCGGATTGTTTGGTATTAAGATTAAAAGCAGTGGTGATCTCTATAAGAAGCAGTGAACCATAGCAGTGGACACTATTTTGGAAGTAAGCCAGGTGTTGGAGGATCACAACCTGGATGCTTTAGCTAATATGTTGGATATACAAGCTTTTGGACATGCAAACCCACTCTCAGAATGGAACTGGTTCGTATTTAGGGGACTTGCTGTATATCTAATTCATGGCTGAATGACAGAGAACGTACAAATAATATGAATTACTGTATTGTACAGTAGTGTACTGTTGTCATATTGTGTTTGAAGTTATATTGGTGTTTTGAAATAGACCATGCAAAGTATCTAAATCACTGTGTGACTAGAGGTAATGTCCGGTCAATGTCCTGTTTCCCAGAACGTAATGCGGACGTTAAATGGCGCATAAGTGACCTATATGTAAAATAAGCTTGTTTGATTCTAGGTTTGTCGGTGAGAGTGTCTGTCTCTTTCTCTCACTCACTCACACACACACACGCGCACACACACACGCACACAGTGTGAATGTAATTGATTGGAACTAATTACCTGAGTGGAGCTTAATGATGCAGTAGCTCTTAATGACACTCCTTTACTCTCAGTGGGAGGAGCAGGAAGGAAGACAGTGAGTGGGTGAGCAAGGAGAGTAAGGTCGCTGTATGAATGAACATCATCTCCATACTGCCACTTACATTTGTGTAATGAGTTTGTGTAATGTGTGTAATCAGGAACCCAACCACTCGTGTCAGTGCCATGATGTCGTGTTGTCATCATGCATTACTTTCTCATACTCCTAATGCAGAGCTGTGAGTTTGGCCCTTATTCATGGTTTTTGGTAACTCGATGAGCACCCCATAACATCTTCTTAAAACCTTAAAAACGAACAACTTTCTCTGGTGTGTGTGTGTGTGTATGTGTATGTGTGTATGTGTATGTGTGTATGTGTGTATGTGTGTATGTGTGTATGTGTGTATGTGTGTGTGTGTGTGTGTGTGTGTGTGTGTGTGTGTGTGTGTGTGTGTGTGTGTTGTGTGTGTAATATCTATATATAATATATATCTCTCTCTCTCTTATCTCTCTATATATCTCTCTCTCTATCCCTCTATATCTCCTCTCTCTCCCTCTCTCTTCTTCTCTCTCTCACTCTCCCCCCCCCCCCCCCCATCTCTCTCTCTCTCGTCTCTCTCTCTCTCCTCTCTCTCTCTCGTCTATCTCTCTATATATATATATATAGGGAATATATATGTGAAATTATCTCTTATATATCATATCTATATATATATGTAATCTAATCTAATACACACATACTTTACCTACCTACGTGTGTTGTGGTCTGTGTGGTGGTGTGTATTATGTATGTGTGTGGGTGTGTAAATCATAATATATAGGTATTAAGATATATATATATATATATATATATACACACACACACACACATTTTATTTTATGTTTTTAAAATAAATTTTTCTTTTATTTTCTATATTTTCGTTTTTATACTTCGCTTCCCTTTATTTACATTTTTACTCTAAACATTAATTACATAAAAATGTATTTATACATATAACATCTGGACCACCCAAGGAGGTTGAGTCCCTTTTCGAGTTGTGATCCTCTTTAGGTTTTTGCTTTTTATGCAGTTTTTCCTTGCCACTGTTACCCCAGGCTTACTCAGTTAAGGCTTTGAGTCTAGATATTTGTGAAGCCGCTTTGAGACAGTGCTCCGCTGTAAAAAGCGCTATATAAAACAATTTGACTTTGACGTTGTGGAACCTTAATACCCGCGTTGGAAAGGTGCGAACGTTTGCATATGACACATTTTGAGTGTTTCCAAGATTTTATGCATTACAGTTTGGAGTGTATCATATTGCAGCTGCTGTCTCGTTTAGACAATCAGCACATATTTTGGCAAAAGACTGGATTCATGCATGGAAGAATGAAGGCGTTCAGTGTAGCAAGTACACATTTAGAAAAGTACAGATGATACTTGCACACATGCCAACACCCGATCTGAAAGAAGCCAGGAAGCGTGTTTAATGTGGGTTAGGATCTATTATGTTATCATAATGACAAATCGTGCTATTCTTATTATTTGCAGTTTTCTGTAGCTTGAAGTCCGTCCGCTCTGGAAGCACAGAAACACCGTCATAAAAGTGCAGGCCAAAGTCACGGAAACCACAAAGAACAGCGGCACTGGAGCACAGCTCCTTGGTTGGCACTTAGTCAGGTCTGTAGTGTAGATCTTATGAGTTCAGACAGGGGGAATAATTTTCTCGCTCAGATGTTTAAAGGAAGATGGCAGTCGTCATTTGGTTTCAGTTCCCAGCTGAAGGGTTTTGGCGTTGTGTGGAGCTGTGCTGGAATTGAGAAATGGGATTTTGCCATTGGTTTCAAAACGAGTTGATGTTAATCAGGGCTGAGATGGAAGGTGAAGGGCCTGTGGATTGTGAAAGGAAAATGATTTGGTTTCTTGAGGCTTGAGATTTTTTGGCGGTCCAACACTAACCAGAATTGGAACTTGGAGCTGATTAGAAAACTGGGAACTAATCAAAGGACTGGAGCTGGTCTAGGAAGTGGGAAACCACTTCCTAAAGTACTATAAAAGTGCTAATAAAGTACTGAAAGTACTAAAACTGAGGAATTGGAAACCCAAAGAATTAGAACTAATTAGGAGTGTGGTGGCCTAGCGGTTAAGGTACTGGACTATGGACCAGAAGGTCCAGGATACAAATCCGACTTCTGCCAAGCTGCCACTGTTGGGTCCTTGAGCCAGACCCATAACCCACAATTGCCTGGATTGTAAGACTGTATCAGTTGTAAGTCGCTCTGAATAAGGGCGTCTGCTAAATGCTACAAATGTAATTGTTTATTTGTTTATTACCAGATGCAACGTAGGAGCCAACCTTAGACAAGGAGCCAGTCCATCACAGAGCGTACTGAACACTGGTGTCGAATTTTTTAAGAATAAACCATCTCTTGTAGTAATGGAACGTATCTAATGCTATTTTGAAAGTCTTTGCTTTTAATAATTGCACAAATATTCGAATATCAGTGCGGCTAAGGATCAACGATTCATGCCTTGATCCATAGTGCTGGTAAACTGTTGATTTATCTCTGTTTTGTATAATACCATGATCGCATCACTATTTTACCTTCCTCCTTACTAGCATATTAGAAAAACAGCGAGAAACACGAGCCACAGGGAAAAGCTTTGCATTTGGCGCATGCAGATGCAGCTGCGCTCTGGGAGTCTGGTCCAAAACGAATGCGCAGCTCCGGTTTCAAGCCGAGCCATCAGTACCGGGGGCCGAAACAATGCGTTTACCTCGAGCTTCTCAGGTGGATGAAAGGTTTGATTTGGAAGACTTTCAGCAATAAAAGTCAGGAATGGATAAAATATTAGCTTTACGTTTCGGCTATGATTCGTATCGTAGCGTTCTCTGTACCAGGTTTTCAAGATGTTGAGATATTCCGAGGCATGCTTAGATCACAGTTTCCTTTTGCGGGGGAAAGATTTTGATCATTTTCACACTAGTCGATGTGCATTTGCCAGGTGGTGGATGGAAGGTGTGAGGTTTGGCTGACCTGCTGCGTTTTCACGGCTTTAATGAAATCCAGAGTTGTTTTTTTTGTCCAGAAATATAGACACCTTTTCATGAGGACCTAGATGGAAATACCAAGTGGAACCTGGGTTGAATGATTAAAGCTGAATTTCCGGCTATCTGAAGGTTTCTGGAAGCGTCCATTCAGCATCACAGATGGTTGATGTCAAAGGGTTTCTTTAGGTGATCGACACCTTGGTTACAGGCTACATTAATGAGCGTGTTTACATGCACTTATCTAATCGACTAATCTGATCATAGTCGGATTTCTGCAGTTATCTGGTTATGCAAGTGGTCATGAACACAGCATACTCCGATCTAGAAAGAGTAAGCAATCCGGTAGATAGAGGTGGATTTTACTCCAGTAGCTGGATTACTCATAGCGTGTATCCTAGTTAACCAAATCGGATTTGGCAGTCTGTGCATGTGCGCAGAGCGGCTAGTGGAAAAAAACGTGTCTGTCAGGTCTGTGTTCACAGACCAGATGGGGGATTCTCTCGTGGGATCTGGCAACCCTGGAATTAAACGCCGCACCTGCAATATAGTCAAGAAAATGAAGAATTTGATTATTTAATATTAAAAATGGATTAAAATACCTAAAATATTAAAGACTTCAGTTCCATTGCTAAATATACCAGTTCTAGTATCTTAAGTTAAACTTCAGTTCCATTGGCAAGTGTTCCAGTATCAAATGCAAATGTAACAGGTTCCAGTTTTAGTACCATAAGTGCTACTATCGGAAGATGACAAACTTTCAGCCGCAGTACCAACAGTTTCAATTCTAGAATGATATATAGCCGAATCAAAAGTACCTGAAAACATTAAAGAAAGGTTCCAGTTCCAGTGACAAAGGTTCCATTTCAGTACCAATGGATCCAGTTTTGTTACCAAATGTACCTTAAAATATATCATCGGAAGGTTCCGTTTGAAGTGTTAGATGTCCCTTTTCACTACCAAAGTCTCCAGTTTCAGTACCAAATGTAGCTTTACTGGTTCCAGTTTGAGTGAAAAACATTCCAGTTCCAGTGCTACATATTTCCTAAATGATTTACTAATGTATATCTCCCTGATAAAACTCTAAATTAATTACCCAAAGTTTGAACCGCACATACAGTTTGTGTTAATGCTGGTGGTGTGCAGAACGCCTTTGTTTGAACTTTTACTTTTGTGGAACTTGTTTCATTTTTCTTGTTGTGTACAAATTCTCAGCTAATTAATCTGGACCATCTGGTTAACAAAAAACAACTTCTAGCCCATTGTTGGACGAAACCTCCTGCTGAAATGCCCATATTTACAAATCTAGAGTCTTTTCGTGCTGTTGTAGCACTTCAGCGCTGCTCACTCAGCAACTTTGTGAGAAACAGAACTCTTCTAATACATCATGATGTATAAACATTGCTGGACTGATTGAAAGCCACGTTGTGAAGCAATGCATTAATCCGCGCTTCGACATGTTTTCTTGGAAACATCTCAGCCAGTCTGATATCTCTTGCGGAAAATCTGGCTGCCAAAACACAACAAACATGCGCGACACACACCTGGACGCTGCCCAAATGAGATTATTGTGCTACACCATGTTTACTCAGCCAGAAGCTTCAGTTTGATCGAGATAAGACCTCGCCAAGTGGAAGTGGCCAAGATTAACACGGGAAGATCAGATTCAGCTTGGGCTCTGAGATGATAAAAGAGCAAACCCTCACTGGCTTCTCACACGCGAAGTTGGAAATGTCAGTCCTCGATAGCAGAGGAAGCTCTAAACATCAGCACAAACATCAGGGCGTGAGATGATGCTCAGTTCCGTATGGCTAATGCTGACTTTTTCAGGGTTTGGTATTTGATATGGTACATGAATAGGCTTCACCAAAGAGTTTCGTGTCACAACACATTTCAAACTCTGTTTCTGAGGAATGCGTTCAGGTTTTTGCGTGGAAGGAATCCGCGAGTGCTTCCTCCATTCCAGCGCTACATCCACTCTCTTTTTTTGGACTGACTGTGTATCTGCAGCCATTTATGAGCCTCTTGGTATTTAGACGCCAGAACCGAGCCAATAATAACAAGGCGTATTAATCGCTAACTGTTCAACGACGAGGCTTTTGTTTGATTCTGGCACCGGGTGGGAAATCCATTAATCTCGTCGGCAGAACAAGGGGGCGCACTCAATGGGTGCTCTTCCGCCTATTTTATGCTTCATTTTCAAAACCTGGAACGGCACAAAGACTGTGAGAAAGAAGGCGTTTCCTCTTAACTTGCCCCTTATGAGCGTGACCGGAGACCCAGATAGACCCAGAGTATTTTCTCCTTGGCTGGAACCAAATCAGGCTTTGAAACCTTCCGTCATCCGGCGAGAATGTTTATTTTGTTAGATTCAATAAATTCTAAGCTTAATCATTCGTGTTTAGGCTTGTAAAACTAGAAACAATCATTCCCTCAAATTGCCTGAAATATGAATTACGCCCATTGTTATGGTCTTCTAAAAGGTAGGATTATTTGCAGCATGTGTGTGTGGGTATCCAGAGCAACTAACGATTGATACAAGCAAAAAGTCATACAATCCAAGCAATTGTGAGTTGGGGCCTTGCTCAAGTACCCGACAGTGGCAGCTTGGCAGAGGTGGGATTTGAACCCCAGACTTTTTGTTCCATATAGAGTGGTGCTTGAAAGTTTATGAACCCTTTAGAATTTTCTATATTTCTCCATAAATATGACCTAAACCCCCCCCTCACATTAACTGCTTGCTTCAGGTCCTTTCACAACATTTCCATTTAAATTAAGGTCAGGACTTTGACTTGGCCATTCCAAAACATTACCTTCTTCTTTAACCATTTTTTGGATTTAACCTTTTTTTTTTTAGATTCAGTTCATGGACAGATTGCCTGAGGTTCTCCTTTAGAATTCTCTGATATAATTCAGAATTCATTGTTCTATCAATGATTGCAAGCCATCCTGGCTTTGATGAAACAAAACGGGCCTAAACCATGATACTACCATCACCGTGTCTCACAGATGGGATAAGGCTCTTATGCTGGAATGCAGTGTTTTCCTTTCTCCAAACATAACGCTTTTCTTTTAAACCAAAAAGTTCCATTTTGGTCTCATCCGTCCACAAAACATTCTTCCAATAGCCTTCTGGCTTGTCCACGTATCTTTAGAGCAAAACTGCAAGACGATCAGCAGATGGTTTCTTTTTGGAGAGCAGTGGCTTTGTCCTTGCAACCCTGCCATGCACAACCATTGTTTGTTCAGTGTTTCTTCTGATGGTGGACTTCATGAACATTAACATTAGCCAATGTGAGAGAGACCTGTCAGTTGCTTAGAAGTTTACCCTTGGGGTCCTTTGTGACGTTCGCGCCAACTATTACAGTATTATACCACGCCTTGCTCTTGGAGTGATCTTTGTTGGTCCCGGTCCACGCCCCCTGGGGAGGGTAACAATGGTCTTTTGGATTTTCTCCATTTTTTTGTACACAATCTGTCTGAACTGTGGATTGGTGGAGTCCAAACCTCTTTAGAGATGGTTTTTTGTGACCTTTTTCCCCAGCCTGATATCATCAACAACTCTATTCCTGAGGTTCCTTAAGGTCCTCAGACATCTCCCTTTGTTCGTGCCGTGGTATACACTTCCACAAACGTGTTGTGAAGAGCAGAGACTTTTGATAGGATCCCTGTTTCTTCCTTTAAAAAAACAGGGGGCCCACTCCACACCTGATTGTCATCCCCATTGATTGAAAAACACCTGATCTTTATTTAATTTCACCTTCAAATTAACTGCTAATCCCTAGAGGTTTTTTCACATACTTTTTGGCCACTCACTAATATGCTAATATTGTATAATAATTTTTCTGAATAAATAAATGACCAAGTATAATATTTTTGTCTCATTTGTTTAACTGGGTTCTCTTTATTTAATTTTAGGACTTGTGTGAAAATCTGATGATGTGTTAGGTCATATTTATGCAGAAATGTAGAAAATTCTAAGAGTTCCAAAACTTTAAGTATCACTGTATGTACAGTACTGTGCAAAAGTCTTAGGCCACCATTAGATTAGACATACCATTCTTTCAGCAATGATATAATTACCATTATTTAATTATTTCTCAGTCCCTTTCTGAGCAAACAACCAGTCCATACGGGTAATTTGTATGTGGTGTTAAAAACTGTAAAAAACCCACCAAAAACAACAGCTTCTATGTCAAATATTTAGTGTGAAAATGCTAAGATACGTTGTATCTACTGTATTATTATCTATATTTAAGGTGTAAAAAAGGTTTGGGTCTGAATGGTGCAGTTGTCTAATTGGTCTGGTTTGAGTCCTGGTGGCTGTGGCTGACGGAGGTGAGGGATCATTATCAGTGCTGCCACAGTTGCTAAGGTACCTGAGCATGTATGGAAGAAGGGTGCCAGTCTGGATGCCAAATCGTTCCATTCGTAAAGCTGAAAAATGTTCTAGTTCTAGTACCAAAGCTTCTTGTTGCAATACCCAAGGTTTCATCCCAGAAGTTGAATCTGTTCATCTGGACATAAGGTTTTGTCAGGTCACTGAGATGAGTGAAGATACGTTTATCCGCCAAAACCTTATGTCCAGATGAACAGATTCAACTAATGGGATTTTCTTACCTGGATTATTGAGCATGCATCAAGACACCCAAGGTTTCAGTTTTACCATAAAATGGAACTGAACAAGGGGTTCGCACAGTGGTGTTTTGGGTCCTCCAGTTTCCTCCAACGTTTCAACGACTTGCATTAGTGTGTGGATTTGCCTTGTGAGGGGTTGGCGCTCTGTCCAGTGTTTTCTCGCCCTGTGCCCTTCGTTGCTGGAGAGGCTCCAATCGTTGCTGCCAAAGGCTCCTGTTTTCGCACCATAGTTTTAGTGTTACTATCAAATGATGGTCCAGTTCTTGTACCTGGCTTCAGTAAGGTTCCTGTTTGAATTTGGATTTTGTGTGGTTGATGAGGCAATGCGTATCTCACAATCCAATAGTGATTTTATTTTATTTTTTATTTGTATTTTTTTGTAAGAGCTAGACTTGCGATATGATGATTTGATAATTTTTACACGATATCCAATGACATTAACTTTGATTATGTTGTTAATTGGGCAGGCTTGCCATTAACCACTTTTAAATCACTCTTTGCAAGTGATAAATAAATGGGATTTTATTAAAAATTATAGACGTATTTACTACTATTAGGTAGCAGGCTTGAAATAAGTAACCTTTTAAAAAAATGGACTGCGACCTGGTTATATTGTGACCATGCTTGTGTGAAAAAAATGTCTAATGACATGGTCTAATTTGGCAATTTTTTTCAATTTGAACCAGATGGAAAGGGTTCATCCCAGTCTCAATAGCTCAATCAAATGAAGCTGTAGCCAAAATCTGTAGCACAGTCAGGGTTGTGATACAGAAACTTGCTGTCAATGCCACTCAATGAGTGTAGGTTTTATTTTTTATTCTTTTTTAATCTGACATTTGTTCTGAACAGTTTCATCATTCCTCTGGATTTAAAAAAAAAAGTACATCATGGTCAGGGATAAATCAGAATCGCATACACCTAGTAAAAAGTCATTTATGTGAACTAAATATTGTTTTGAAGATTTCACCTCGTACTGGTTCATTCTGGTTTTCACCTGTGCTTTTGTACAGATTCAGTCCAGAATGTTCTCCGGATTAGCTGGTCATGTTTCTGTCTCTAATGCTTATCTTTTACCCATAATGCATGAGAACGGAGTTCATTATGGAGTTCACAACCGTTAGAAGTCTGCTGTGTCATTACTGGGTGCTCTGTGGGAACGCAGCGTCTCCCCGCTTCCACCTCGTCTCATGTCTCTCTGCCTGGTGGCAATGACAGGTTCGGGTCAGAGATCAGCCATGAGGTCGCAGTTTAGGATGTCTGCCCTGTCACTCAAACACGATTGGACGGCCCATCTGCCAATCGAGCGTGACTGGAATGAGCGCTGACGCGTTGTGGCAGCAGGATTTATTAATCCAATCTGTAGCTTGAGGAGTTCGTGTTGCTGTTTGACAGACAGTGTCTGGTGCTCGGTCCCATTCTGCAGCTGATGTTTATCTTTTACCTAGAACATGTGTGAGTGGAGCCTGAAGGCTGGAGATTACCGACCTTCTTTAACAGCAGCGAAATCCAAGCTCTGGACTGGTTTGCAATTACAGAATTACAGCGTTCCTTTGGTAAAGTGTGATGTGTGTCTGATGTTTACCTTTTACCTGTAACATGAGAACGAAGACTAAAGGCCGGAGCTCACCTGCCTGAGTTTCCAGGATGTTCACCGTTCCATTTATATTGCTGGCTTGTTGAAATTGTCATAACTGCAGGTCAGTGCTGGGAAATTTCCACGGCAAATGGAAAAACTTGGTGTGTAAAGGTTTCAGTTTTTGTATGAGGTTGTAATTGCCTATCCTTTTTTTATTTTTTTTTTCTCGTTTTTTCAAAAAGGGATGTAACCAATAATCAACATCAACGTCGAGGCATTTAGCAGACGCCCTCATCCAGAGCGACTTACAACTGATCCAGTCTTGGCAGTTACAACTGTTACAATCCAAGCAGTTGTCGCTTAATGGTCTTGCTCAAGGACCCAACAGTGGCAGATTGGCAGAGGAGGGATTTGAACCCTGGACCTTCTTGTCCATAGTCCAGTACCTTAACCACTAGGCCACCACAGTCTCGTATAATAATACGACAGTTGATTTTTTTCTGTGAGAAGAAAACTTGCATCATGTCGTCATTTTGGTGGCAAATTTCCCCCAAAAAGTGTCGCATCTGCTGTATATATTTTTGAGGAAATTGGGTCAGAATATTTTGCATTTTCACATCGTTTTGTCACGTCACATTGGATGTGTATTGGTTTTTAGAATGAAGCCTCAAGTCTGGAGTCCACTAGCTTTATTCAACACCACCACACAAAAACACTATAGGTTTTGTAATGGGAACCACCCATGGTCTGCTAGCGTGCAACGGAAAAAGCCTCATGTTCCAAGGGGTGCAGAGACTGTTTCACCCCTGGCGAGGCAAAAACTCAGTGCACATAAGGAGCCAAATCCTTGGGAAACACACAGTGAACTTCAGGCTTCAGTACACCACTCTACTTCACAGTGCAATGAAACCAAATGCATCTGAAACAGCACTGCAGACCAGTGGACCTCAGGCTGGGTCTGGGTCTGGGTCTGGGTCTGGGTCTGACCCCGGGGAACGTCCATACTCATTGGGTTCATACTCTTGTTCTGTAGTAATTTCCCTAAATGGATTTACTGGGATCTCTAGAGTGTTCTTATCAATTGATATGGGTTCATTGTAAACCGTATTTTTTATTTATTTATTTATTTATTTATTTTTTACTGACAAAGCAACTGTGGCTAAGTGTAACTGGTGGAAGTCACAAACGTTTTGGTCACAAGTACAAATGATAGATAAATTGTTCTTTCCTTTAGTCACTTAGCAAACCCCTTATCCAGAGCGACTTGGAGCTGATACAGTCTTCCAATTCAAGCAATTGTGGGTCAAGTGTCTTGCTCAAGGACCCAACAGTGGCAGCTTGGCAGAGGTGGGATTTGAAGCCTGGACCTTTTGGTCCATAGTCCAGCACCTTAACCGCTAGGCTACAGTCTTTCAGTTAAATGATGTATGTTGGTCAGTTAGGAAAATGTAATTGCTAGTCTGGATACTGCATCAAGCACCAATTGTGATGATGATGAATAATCTGTAAGTACATTGAGGAAAATGGCTGAATGTTTAAAACAAACAGCAGCCATTGGATCTCTACTAGTTAGCAGGCTGGTATAGCTAATGTTAGCTAATAGCAGTTTGCATAATCATAGTCCAATACTGTCAGGTTGAATGCCTTCAGATGTTTAAATGCATTTAGATATTTGACTCGGAGTAGGTATATAATACTTCCAGGTATTAGTGTGACCTGTATAAGGACTGTTGGCCCAGAGTTCACCCCACGCCTCAGTGGATTAATGTCACCAGTGGAGGAAAAATCCTCTCGGGATCGTGCCTTTGGATTAAGAGCTGAGGTGGGAAGGAAGAGGATAAGACTGTGTGCAGACCTGAACATTGAGACTAGCTTCACATGGCTAATTTACTCCAATAAAAACATGGAGTGTGTGTGTGTGTGTGTGTGTGTGTGTGTGTGTGTGTGTGTGTGTGTGTGTGTGTACTGCAGTTATTGCTTTGATTTGTCTTGATTACATGTTATTTGGAAGTTCTGAGTGGTTTCTTGTCTTACTCCCTTTGTTTTTTTCGCTGTCTTTTTTTCTAGTGTCTTTCTTTATTTCCTTTCCATCTTTTATCAAGTTATGTTCCTTTTCTACAGTCTTCAGTACTTCTTGTACTGAAGTGTATGGCTTCTATCTTTCTTGAGTTCCTGCTCTCATTAACAATTGCTTTATATTTTACTTACTGTATGCTTATGTTCTTTCTACCCCCCTTTTTTTTTCTTTCCGTTTTCTAAGTCCTGTTCAGTCCTTCTTGTGGCTTCTTACTGTCTTATTTTTTGCTATCATTTTTAACAATTTGCTTTCCATTTTACTTGTATGCTTACTTTCTTCCTACTTCTCATTTTTGTCTATTTTCTCTCCATTTTTTCTAATTTTAACTCCTTTTTGTTTCTTGATTACTTGCTTTTTCCTCCATGTTTGTTTTTGAATGCTTGCTTCATTCTTTTTTTTCATTTATATTTTCCTTTTCATGTTATCTGCTTTTTTTTTTTTTTCTTATTTTCACCTTTTGTTACCTGTGTGCTTTCCACTTTCATATGTTTTTCATAGCATGCTTCCTTTTGCAACTTTTTTTTTTCTTTAATTCCTTATTTTCTTATGTCTTATTTACATTTTCTTTTGCATTTAATTTTGATTTTTATTCATCTTTTTTTTTTTTTTTTTTTTTTTTAATTCGCTAACTTCTTTTTTCAGTTTTAAGTTCATGTGTATTATAGGAAATTTTTTTTTTGGCCTGTTTCTGTTTATTTTTTTATTTGGTTTGCTTTTCTGTACTTTGTAGTTTTATTCGTTTTCTCATTATTATTATTATTATTATTATTATTATTATATTATTTTCATTTCATTCTTATTTTTCTCTACCTCTTTCTTTGTCTTTTTTTTTTTCAGTCATTTGTTTTCTGTGAGGTGAGATTTTGCTACCTTAGTGTGTGAGTGATGGATTGCTCAGCTCTGGAGCTTCATCTTCCATTCATCACTATTTTTGTTTGGTGTCTGGTGATAGTAATGTGCAGGGTCTCTGGGTGAGGTTCTGTTATCTGGGCTGGAGGTAACGATGGAGCCTCGTTATCTGTCTCAGACGCTCTCGTTAAGGAGGTGACACTGAAATGCTTTTTCTGTCTCCTAATCATGCTAGTATATAGCGTAGATCTGATAGCCTCGATGATAACTAGATGATCTGTTAATCCTGGGAACTCAAAGGTCCAAGCAGTGGAGCTAGAGATTCAGCTTAGCTGAGTTAATGTAAGAAAGCTCTTAATTAATGAACAGCGCTCAGTCGTCTGTGGGGTGAGTTTGTAGGGGGACAGGGAGAGACTTTATTTATTCAACTGTCTGAATCCTGAAAGATAATTTCATATGGGTGTTTATTGGTTTGTTTCTTCCCTTTATTTCTTTTTTTTTTTTTTTTTTTTCTTATAGTTTTTTTTTCTTATGTGCTTATTGTGCACTGTATTTCCTCTTTCTTCATTTGTTCTTTTTCATTATAATTCTGTCATCTAGTCAGTCTTACTTTTTTTTTTTTCTTTTTTTTTTTTTTGCTCTATTACGTTTCATTTTTGCATTTTTTCTGTCATCTACTTCTTTCATTTTATTAGTTATTTTTCCTTCAATTTTTCTTTCATGTTTCTCTTATGTGATTTATTTATTTATTTATTTATTTTTTATATTAATTCCCTTTCTTTCTTTCCCCTTCTTTATGCTTGGTCCTATTCTTGTCTTCTTTTGCATTCTTTTTTGTATTGCATTTGTTCTTGCACTTATTGACTTTATTTATTCATGCTTATTCTTTTCAACTTTTTTTTTTTTTTTCTTTTTTCATTCTTCTTTCTTGAGTCAGTGAAGCACATTTGTAGGTTTTCTCCCTTTTTTGATGATTATGACGATTTAAGCAGTCAATAATTCATGTTTCTTTTTAGCATTGTTTTTTTTTTTTGCTCACTGTTATTGTCCTTATTGTTAGGGCTTTTGTTTCTGTTTTTGTAAATGACTGGAGATTACAGACAACAGAGCAGCTTAATCAGCTCTTGAGAAACTCACTGACCCAGGACCCTTCCTAACCTCTCTTTATCTCTCTGTGGGACAGGTTTTTTTTAGACTTTGTAACTATTTATTTATTTTTTATAATGCAACACAATCTTTTCCATGTAGTTCTCTGTACTCTATAAGAACATATGTATTATAGTAACAAAAGTGGGTTGTCATACTGTTTCTAAGCGGGTTTGTTCACTGGCACATTGGACCCTGAAAACACCTCTCCTGGATGTTGTAGTTTTTGGTATTTTGAGACTTCTTGAAAGACTTGGCAACCTGAATCACTTATCATGCTAGAATGCTGGATTTGCTTGGTGGAGTATGAGACTGTGAGTATTTTTTTAATTGTAGCAATTGCTCAGTGTTGCTTGTGACCACTAGGCCTTGCCAGGTCCACCCAAAGAGCCAAACCCTGCCCCCTACGCTTGGGTCTTGTGTTGAAATTATGAGCAGAGCTGGGGTCTTGTGCAACCTTAGCTCAGCCTTGGCAGATAATCACCCAGTTGGCAAATCTTCACAGTCAGACTTTGAAAGCATTTTCTGACACAGTTCTGCATTATTCAGTGGTTATAATGTTGACCTGCCTTGATTAAACATAACAAAGCACCCTGTAGGGCCTGGACTCAGGAGCTGAACTTATTATTTAAAGGTCAAGAATGGTTAAAGAAGGTTAGGATTTAACCTACCTGTTCTGAAACGAAGTCTGGCAAAGGTTGAGCTATAAGATTCTGTATGGGCTATTCTGGATTATTTATGTAGAATAATTTCAAAAACCTTCCAGCTGTTTGGTGGTTCTGTGATGGCTTACTCCTTCTCATTACTGCCGGATTTCGTGGGACTGTAGTAGCCTAGCGGTTAAGGTACTGAAATATGGACCAAAAGGGTCCAGGGTTCAAATCCCATCTGCCACTTGGTGTGTTTACATCCGACCTAGAAATCAGGTTAAGTAATCCGATGGAGAGCTGGATTTTACCACGGTACTAATGGCGCATATACCAGTTACCTGATTTCAATCGGATTTGGCGATCTGCACATGTGCACAGAGCGGCTAGCATCAAAAAACATGGTTGCCAGTTCCATGTATTTATAAAGATTTGGCTTTATTTGGCCTCTTTTGCCACTGGCTTTAGTGCTTCTGTTTTTTTCTCTGTGGATCTGGCAACCCCAGAATTACACACGCCACAGAATTGAAGGCAGCGAAACAACTATCACTTTGGGAAGAATCTGAAACGTGGTATATACACAAGAAAATGAATACCTTTCTTATTTAATATTAAAGTTCGAAGCTTATGTGAAGTATTTCTACGAGATTATTGGCTGGTTGCAAAGTAGAAATCCGATTACTGCATGAGTCATATAAACCCGGAGGGTTCCCTTATCTGATTACTCAAGTGCATGTATACTCGTTGATCGGATCACTGACTAAATCTGATTTTCTGCAGTTATTGGATTAAGTGCATGTAAACAAACTCACTGTTTGGTCCTTGAGCAAGACCCTTAAACCACAATTGCTTGGATTGTAACAGTTGTAATTGCTAAGATTGTATAAGTTGCCTAAACGCCTAGATGTAGTTTTGTGAGGGTTCACCCCATGCATAATTGGGAAACCTTTCATGACCTTGGAAGTGTAGGGAGCACGTAGCCAGAATGACTTGCACCTCATATCGTCTTACAGTGTACAGTCCAAGCAAGTGAGGCTTGCTCCAGGTCCCAAATGTGGAGGTACTTAAACCTTCAAACTTTGGGTCTATCGTGCAGTGTCTTCACCTTTGCACCCCGGCAGTCTAGTAAGTGATTCGTGATTAAGGAGATGAAGGCTAAGGACCCTGATCAAGCACCTTATGGTGACAGATGGGCGAAGCTTGGCTTTGACATCACAACCTTCCAGCAGTAGCCAGATCCTTAACCACCGAGCCAGCACCTAACCCTCCAGGAACAGTTCAATTCTGTGAGGCTTAACCCCACACACTTCACTTTCCCATGGGACTGGGATTGGGTTGTTGATCAGGGAGTCCGTCAGTCTGTTGTCGGACAATACGGTGGCTCTGTTTGTCGAGGGCTAATCGCCTTTCTTACAGATGAGCAGCTCCCGAGAGCAACTCGGAAAATGATCGGATGGATGACCCCGTTGATAAAAGCGTGGGAAAAAAAACACGGCAGTGTAATCTCACTTCCTTCCTCTCCTGTCTGGGAAACTAGGTCGATGGCACTCTCAGTGGTTTTCGGCGGCACCTGGTCCTGCCTTGCTAGGCCGTATCTTTTCGTATGAAAGACACATAATCGAGAGTGATGCTCACAAACAAAAAAGCCACCCACATCAGACGCCCACAGGGCTGAGAGGAAAGCTGACGCTGTGTTTTAGGAGCCATTCGAACACACAATAGTCTCGGAGTAGGAAGCGGCAGAACAATCACACGCCCGCCGTGGGCAGGCTGTGACCTTTTGCAATGATAACCCAGCATTGCTGGAGACTGTCAGAGGAGGACGCAGGGTGCTTCCCCTTACTCGTAGGTCACCGTCCAGGTCTTCTACAGCAGAATGTGTTGCCAGAAACTGGTTCACATACAGTACTGTGCAAAAGTCTTAGGCCACCATTAGAGTTGTTGTTTTAACCATGGTATCATGACCATGTGTAAACATTTTGTTGAGGATTGGAACTCATCACTCATTCTGGATCCAGAAATGTTTGTCCTTTCTTCCTGGCGGAATTGTTCGAACTTTGTCCTGGGGTGAACAGCTTTCTAAAAATCTTGCCACAGATTCTCATTGGGACTGAGGTGTGGGCTTTGTCTTGGCCACTCTAATACATTGAAATTCTTATTTCCGAACCACTTGTGTAGCGCTTATTTGGCTCAGTCTTTCTCGCCTTCACCTCTGACCAGTCTCCAAGTCCCTGCAGAAAAAAATGGTGTTCTCAGCATTTGAGCAGTACAGGTATGTGCAGTTTAACGACTGCATTATTGACAGGTATCGGCAATAGAGAGCACCGTTACCATGAATCAGTTACTGACACACCGCTAGATGAAGCTTAAATGCTACCAGTAACCAGTAAATGCTATTATTTCAAGCTTATTATATCTTATTTGGGATACAGAACCCTGATTTGACCAAAATACTGTGGTAGCCTAGCGGTTAAAGTACTGGACTCTGGACCAGAATGGCCAGGGTTCAAATCCCACCTCTGCCAAGCTGCCACTGTTGGGTCCTTGAGCAAGGCCCTTAACCCACAATTGCTTGGATTGTAAGATTGTATCAATTGGAAGTCGCTCTGGATAAGGGCGTCTGGTAAATGCTGTAGATGCCAATCTATAAAAAGTGGAAGGCCATAAATAACAGGAATTATGGGCACCCATCCAGTAGTTAAGTTAGAGTTGGTATCGGCAGATACTTGAACATCAGGTAGCGGTCCGGTATCGGAACGGAAAAAGTGGAATCAGTGCATCCTTAATAATCATTATTTTTAAATACCTTTTTTGTGGAGCGTCTGGTAAATAGTTGTCCTGGACACATCTTTTCCATCTTGGCTGCAGATCTCTAAAGCTCCTTCAGAGCAACCTTTGGCTTCTTGGATGCTTTTTCGATTATTTATCCGTTCCAGGTTGCAACAAAACAACATATGGAAAAGTTTGAGGGGGTGAATACTTGTGCAAGGTACTGTAAATGAGGCTAACTGGGGGACAATAGCAAAACATGTCCAGGGGTAGGAGGTATTGTTCTAGGGTTATGAGAGTGTATGTTCACATTAAATAGACATTAGCTCTGTGTGTGATTTTGAAGTAGTGGCTTTGATTTGTGTTGTGTTATAACGCCAAATCGTTAAACCCTCTGTCCGTGATCAATTTGGCAACGCGACTTCTCACACAGTATGTTTGGTTTGCTGTAATGCATTCGTGAATAAATAATGCAACAAAAACACTCGTCAGACTTTTGGACGCTAACTCTTGTGTGTCCGATCCACCTTGGGGACGTCACAGGATGCAGTGTTGTGTTGTAGAGGGAAAATCTGCTGACTGCCCAAACTCGTGACCCCAATAAAACCGGTGCCCTCTAGCCTTAGACAGAAAAAAGGCCTCCGCAGCTCTGACTCAGATGTTGTATCTCTTCCATTTCCTCCATCCTTCTGGTAATTTACACAGTGTATTGTGTCGTTGTTAAGAGTGATGTATTGTCCTCATCCTGTTGAGCAGCGCTCCCGATTGCTTCCGGCTCCGGTTAGGAAAGTTTCAAGGACGTATCTTATGCTAACATTGCGCCATATCAGAGTTCCCACAGCCTAGAACGTCGAGGGCCACACGTGGTCTGTATGGTCGTATTAATAAGAACTGTCAATTAATGATATTAAGTCTCTCCAAAAGCTTTGCCAAGTCGAACAGCTTGAGGGATTTCAGAGGAAATGTGTTTTTTGTGCAAAGGAAATCAACTTCTACATTGCAAGAGGAAATGATGCGCGTAACATTTCAAAAGCGTGGCAGTTAATTAAAATGAATGCTTCCTAGAAACTGAGGGAATTCATTCTCGTTACAGCTGAACCTGAACGCCCTTATATGGTAGTGGCAATGGAAATATGAGCTGAGTTTGCTGTTGTGGGTCTGAGCATGTTTTTAATAATAATAATAATGTTGCATTTATGTGCCTTTCTTTCTTACCCAAGGTTGCTTTACATCGGGTGGGTGAGGGGAAGAGAGAGGGGGGAAAAAATATAATGAAATAAAATCTAAATAATAATTTTGTCTCTATGTTGTGTATATATTGCTTTGAGCCATGGGCTGTTTCAGTCCAGTCTGGCCTCGTCTAGTCCACTTGGTTCCTGTGCATTTCTGCTTTGTTCTGGAACCAAGTGTAACTGGTACCCGTGACAGCTGGTCAGCTCCAGATACATTTTTGTACCGGCCTAACTGGCAGCACAGGGCACAATGTGGGAACCATGGACATATGGATCATATTCAATCACACTGGGTTACTTGTTGAAATCCAACTGTCTTAGTGCATCTGATGTACTTTAGTATCGAGAGAATTTCTGGTTGAGCCCATTTATCATTCTTTTTTTCCCTGTTGGTTTTAATTAATTGTTTATCGAATGTTATTTTTCATTTTTACTGTATTTCCTTCTCAGGTTTTCTTACCTTCTCGAATTTCTCTGTATGGTTCACATTTTGCTTTCTTTTTCTTTTTCAGTGTCTCTTTCTTTCTTTCGTTTTTTCTTTTCTTCTTTCTGTCTTTTTCTTTCTTTCTTTTCTTCTTTCTTCCTTTCTTTCTTTCTGTGTCTCTTTCTGTCTCTTTCTTTCTCTTTTTCTTTCTGTCTCTTTCTTTTTCTTCATGTCTGTCTCTCTTTCTTTCTGTCTCTCTTTCTTTTTCTTTCTTTCTGTCTTTCTTTTTCTTTCTGTCTGTCTCTCTTTCTGTCTCTTTCTTTCTTTCTTTCTCTTTCTTTCTTTCTGTCTCTTTCTTTCTTTCTGTCTCTTTCTGTCTTTCTTTCTGTCTCTTTCTGTCTCTTTCTGTCTTTCTTTCTTTCTGTCTCTTTTTCTTTCTTTCTTTCTGGCTCTTTCTTTCTTTCTGGCTCTTTCTTTCATTCTTTCGGACTCTTTCTTTCTTTCTGTCTTTCGGTCTTTCTTTCTGTCTTTCTTTCTCCACCCAAGGAGGATGGGTCCGTTTTTGAGTCTTGTTCCTCCAAAGGTTTCTTCCTTATGTTTAGGGCTTTCCACTGTCGCCCTAGGCTTTTCTCAGTTTGGGATTGATCCTAGATATTAGAAGATAATCTAAAATTGTAAAGCAGCTTTGAGATGATGCTCCATTGTAAAAACACTATAGAATTAATTCTGACTTGACTCTTTTTCTTTCTTTATAAACTTCAATTTTACATTGGATACAGCTCCTGGAAGAGGCAGTTCTTGGGGCCCTGGGTTTGAGTCTTAGGTGGGGCTTACAACATGAAGTTCGGCTGGTGTCTTTATAGAAAGCTGTGATGGACTGGCGCCCTGTCCACGGTGTGCCTCTGCCTGTACCCAGGGAATTCTGGGTTAGGCTCCAGACTCTCCCCTGTGACAGCAGGAACACTGGATGCTTTTGATTTCCTTTTGATTTGTAGTTCTCTTCCTTTTTGGAATGTTTTATTTTTTTCTTGCTTTCCTAACTTATCATTCAAACATATTTGTATTATTCTTTCTTTCCTTTGTTCTGTTAGTCTTCAAACTATGTATTTCTTGTTTTGTGAATATATTTTTATTATTTTCTATTTCAAAAAACACACACAAGCACACCCTCAATCTTGTTCCAACTCACTTTTAACAAAATTGATACTTTTAGACCATTGTTCAGTGGTGGCTGCTCTGGCATGATGTAATCTGGCAGCGGCTCGCTCTAGCAGTAAAGTGTCCAAAAAGAAAAACATCGACTTCAAGAATAAACCAGACTCAACCCAGAATTTTAAGATGGTCTTCTTAATTTCAGTACTAGAGGCCATTATTACTTTTTTCATGAAAGTTTATGTTGGACACACAATCCTCTCCGAGCGAAAACATAATAGGAGACAGAGGAAGATCCCACCCCAGCAGAGAACATGGTACAGATGTTGATGATTCCAAGAGTTGTTTAACTATGGTACTCTGCCAGAAGACATGCATAAATGTGCCAGTGACACCCATAGAGCACTGATGACATAATTTATCAGTAGAAGACTTCATCTAGAATGCACGTTGTGGTGTAATATAAAGTCTGTGGGCAAATTTGTAATGAATTACAAACTATATGTTTCCTTTTCACATTTTTCCCTTGTCTACCTCAAATGTTGTATCATTTAGTTATCTTTGTTTTTCCTTTTCTTTATATATTTCTTCTTCTTTTCAAGTTTTTGATGGACATTTTTTATTTATTTATTTATTTTTGGTGCTGAGCCCCTCTCTGGCAGGGGTGGATAGTAATGAAATACATTTACTTCAGTACTGTACTTAAGTATGCTTTTTGAGAATCTACACTTTAGTGAAGTATTATATTTTTTGCAAACTTATGACTAAATTCACTACGTTTTAAATACAAATATTGTAGTTTTCACTCCACTACATTTCTATCAAGGCCCTTGTTACTTTGAAGAAGCTTTGAAAATCAGTAAATTCCTTATTTCTTTTCTGAAACGTGCTTTTCAAAGGTGACCCTGGCAAAGACAGCCTGTTAAGAATCAGTATAATAAGGTGACGTCAAGTTCATGATTCCTCAGCAAGCATTTCTCAGCAGTTCAGTTATTAGGGGTATTAAGTATTAGAAGTGTTAAAAGCAAGTACTGTGACCAATAGTTTCTGTACTTTGAAGTTGTGTACTTTGTCCACCTCTGCTCTCTGGTGATAACACTAATTCAGTCAGAGCTCACAGAGGTAGGGGTGTGTGTCTGTGGGACTGTGGTAGCCTAGTGGTTAAAGCACTGGACTCTGGACCAGAAGGTCCAGGGTTCAAATCCCACCTCTGCCAAGCTGCCACTGTTGGGTCCTTAACCCACAACTGCTTGGACAGTAAAACTGTACCAATTGTAAGTCGCTCTGGATAAGGGCATCTGCTAAATGCTGTAAATGTAAATGTCTGTTGGGGGGTATCTTGGAGTCCTTATTATACAGTGAGGGGCGGCTGGTTGGCAGGAGGAGGGCAGGTGATAATGAGGTGGCAAATGGTGGAAAGCAGAGCTCCGACACGGAGAGGTTGAGTGATGTGGGCATGAAAAGAGCGTGTGTGAGGCCTGGGGCAGGAAGCATGTCGGGGCAGATGAGGAAGATCCTCCTCAGATGAGCTCAGTAGAGAAGAATTAAAGCGCTGTGATGGTAGCACCTGCAAGGCAGTGTCCCACCTGTCTCACCTTTCTCACACAAACACACAAACAAAATCAGTTCAACACAGCGATGGAAAGCAAATACTAACCCTCGTTTCTCCGGTCTTCTCATTGTGAGCCTGTACAGTTGTGTACAATCATCTATACAGCGTTATTGTAATGCAGTTTTAACATGTCTGCACAGATCAGAATGCCTGCTGGTGTAGGTGAAAAGAACAAAAAAAAAGCACACGAGAATGAAACGTGGCTTTTTTGAGGGTACAACCCTCCCTGGTCTGCTATGATCTAGTCTGGTCTGGTTGAGTCCCTTCTCTTATGGTCTGGTCCGGTTCGGTCCAGTCCCATCCCTTCTGTTATGGTCTGGTCTGGTCCTTTCTCATATAGTCTGGTCTGGTCTAGTCTAGTCTGGTCCGGTCTGATCTACTCTGGTCTGGTCACTTCTCTTATGGTCTGGTCTGGTTTAGTCCCTTCTCTTATGGGCTGTTATGATCTGTTCCCTTCTCTTATGGTCTGGTCTGGTCCGGTCCCTTCTCTTATGTTCTAGTTTGGTCTGGTCTGGTCTGGTCTGGTCTGTTCTGGGCTGGTCCCTTCTGGTCTGGTCTCTTCTCTTATGGTCTGGTCTGGTCCCTTCTCTTGTGGCCTAGTCTTGTCTGGTGTGCTCTTACGGTCTGGTCTTTTCTGGTCCCTTCTCTTATGGTCCAGTCTACTCTGGTCTGGTCCCTTCTCTTATGTTCTGGTCTGGTCCCTTCTCTTATGGTTTGTTATGATCTGTTCCCTTCTCTACTAATCTGGTCTGGTCTGATCCCTTCTCTTATGGGCTAATCTAGTCCAGTCTGGTATGGTCTCGTCTGGCCCCTTACCTTGTGGTCTAGTGTGGTATGGTCTGATCTGGTCCCTTCTCTTAAGGTCTGTTGTGGTATGATCTTATCTGATCCACTTTCTTTTGTCTCATTTGTTCTGGTTTGTTTTGCTCAGCTTTTGGTCGGCTCAGCTCCTGCTCAATTCTGTTCTGCTGTGATCATTTCTGCTCCACTCTGTTCTATCAATTTCCGTTTTGTTCCTTTTGGGGTCAGTTCTGTTTTATTCTGCTGTGGTCATCAGAATACAGAATACTTTAATAATGCTCCAGTTTGGTCTGTTCTGTTCTTTTCTAAATGCCTCCATTGTGGTGTATTATATTCTGGTTTGGTCTGGGTCCGGTTTAATTTGAATTTGTTCCATTCTGTTCTTTTCAGCTTTGGTCAGTTTTGTGTATACATATCATATTCTGTGTATAACCTTGTGTGTGCCTGTTAAAGTGTGTGTGTGTGTGTGTGTGTGTGTGTGTGTGTGTGTGTGTGTGTGTGTGTGTGTGTGTAAGAGCAATGCGGGATGATTCCCGCTGAGTGGCGGCTGTTAACACCCCGTCTTATTTTGAGCCCCAAGCTAATTGGCTAATTAAAAGCCGTGATGACATCTGATTGGCTCGGCTCGACTGTTCCTTCATCTCCTATGAAAGCAGCTGCTGAGATACGGATCAGGTGCAGCATCCGGAACAATCTGCATAATCACACACACACACACACACACACACACACACACACACACACACACACACACACACACACACACACACACACTCTTCAGGCTTATCGTTCTGCTCATGTTGTCTTCTTATCTCCATTCTGGAGGAAATGAAGGTGATACTTTTATCAGAACCAAATGTGTTCACAAGGTGAAAAAAAACAAAGTAAGATCTTTCTGTCCTCATAGGGGCATTTGGTCCCAACAATATGTAAACTTGACACCTCCAGCACACACACACACACACACACACACACATAAACACCTAAATACCTGTGAAGTATCCATAGATCATCTTGATTTAATTCTTTTTCTTCCTTGTTTCGTTTTTTCCCCAATACTGCCTTTCATCTTTTTTCCCCATTTCTTTCAGTTTCACCTTCTTCCTTCGTTTTCTCAGATTTTCTGTTTACCATCTTTGTGTTTTTTTGTCAATTATGCCAACTCTTTCTTTCTTTCTTTCTTTCTTTCTTTATTTATTCTATTTTAGTTGTTGTCATGTTCATCTTGTTTCATTTTCATCTTCTTCCTGCCTTTTCTCTTTATCCTTCTTTTATTTCTTCCACTTTTCCCAACCTTTCTTTTCTGTCCTTTTTTTGTTTTTTATGTTTCTTTCTCTTCTGTTTTAGTTTTTGTTGTTTCTTTTTTCTTTTCTTTTTTTATATTCACTTTATTATTTTCACATTCTTCCTGCCTTTTCTCAGATTACCTTACTATATTTATTTCATTTTATTTCTTTCACTTTTCCCAATGGTTGTTTTCTTTCTTTTTTTCTATTCTTTCTTTCTTTCTTTCTTTCTTTCTTTTTCTTCCTTCCTTTCTTTCTTTTTCTATTCTATTTTAGTTGTTCACCTTGTCTCATTTTCATCTTCTTCCTGCCTTTTCTCAGATTCTCTTTTACTATCCTTCTTTTATTTCTGTCACTTTTCCCAACCTTTCCTTTTTGTCCTTTTGTTTTTTATTTTTCTTTAAATTTTTTATTCTTGCATTTTTCTTTCTTTCTTTTTTTCTTTCTTCTATTTTAATTTTTGTTGTTTCTTTTTTTTCTATTTTTTGGTTTTGCATTTCTTTCTTCCTTCCTTCATTCATTCATTCATTTTAGATTTTGTTGTTTCTTCACACTCTCTCTGTCTTTTGGTGCTGAGCTCCCTAACAAGGATAAGTTTTGTTGAAATGCGGGGGGGAAATAAAATTGATATGGCTCTATAATATTATTAAATTGAATTGAATCAGTTGGTTATGATACCAGGTTTTGCACTAATCCTCACTGGCTGCTAAAGCACAACATGGTCTTATTTAATTACAAACATCGCTCAAAAATGACGTTCACTTAAGAGTTTTAATCATTTTCCAGTCAAACTTTCTGGCCTGAATCAGACACTTTTTAGTTAAAAAGCAAGGATCCGAAAGGTTCCGTAATCCATCCACCTTGTCCTGACATTAGTTCATGTGTCCATGTGAGGAATGTCAGACCCACAGACTGTATGTGCTAATGGACTCTGAAACACAGTTGCTCATTAGAGTGGACTGTAAAACTGAACGCAGCATGCCTGTTTGTTCTGGCACTGTGGATGAGGCATATATATATACTGCTCTCAGGTGTGTGTGTGTGTGTGTGTGTGTGTGTGTGTGTGTGTGTGTGTGTGAGAAGTGAGGAAGTAGTGAGTAAGGCGCTGGTGTGTGCACGGAGTTATAATTAGACATGACCTCTGGTGTCACTTTGTTCATTGCAATGGCAGCTCATTTAATAGCAGGGCTTACACTGTGGAACACACACAAGTTTGTCTTTCTATCATTGTGGGGACTTTTCTTTAAAATAACACTACTGTAGGTAATTACCGTGTTTTCCGGGTTATAAGGCGCGATATCAACGATCGGCTGCTAACGGGTCTATTTTCATACATAAAGCGCACCGGGTTATAAGACACATGAAATGAAACAAAACTCTTAAGTTCCCTCAGAAGCTCAGTTTGGTCTTTACCTGGCGCAGGGCGTCTTCTTGCTTCCTCCACTTCCGTACCATTGATTCGTTAATGTTGAATTCTCTCACAGCTGCTCTATGTCCATGTTGTACTGCGTGACTGATAGCGTTGTGTTTGAAATCCGCTTCGAAAATGAATGAATGCACATACCCTAATGCTGAAGCACATACCGTATTACTCCGCCTTGTTCCTGACTACGGTGGCCGCGAGCTTCGTAACTGAACTTATTTTTGAGAAAATTAAACGATTTTAAGTGTGCCTTATGGTGTGAAAAATACGGTATTGCTCCACCTAACTCTAACTGTAACCTCAGTAACCTAAGGCAAATCTTTTAACATCACTTCTGGATGAAAAAGTAAAGCTACAGTTTTTGGTAAACAAGCCACTTTCTTTATGACCACCAGCAAAATGTCCCCACAAGTTAAAAATGTCAGATCTATCCTCGTGGGAATATTTGTTCCTCGCAATGATTTATGTATCTTTCTCAACTTGTATTCTTTTTTCCTTTTTCTATTTCTCCTTTGTCAGCTTGTTTCTTTCACGCTTTTTCATAGCATCTTTCTTTATCTTTCTGTATTTTCTTTTTCTTTAGTCTTCCTTTTTCTGTCTAAATGTCACTTTCACTGTTCTTTCTCTTTTTTTTTTTTTTTTTTCTTTCTTTCTTTCTTTCGAAACCTCACATTCACCTTTTTCTTCCTTTTTCCCCTTTGTTTCATTCACATGTTTTTCTTTTTTTTCTGTTTTTCTCTTTCTTTCTTTCTTTCTTTCTTTTTCTTTCTGTCTTTCATTTGTTCATTCGTTCTTACTGTCCGCCGTCTGTCTTTCTCTTTTTGTTCTTTTTTGTCTTTCTAGCTCACCTCACATTATCTGCAATGCTTTTCATTTTCTTCCTTTTATATTTGCTTTCTTCGTCCTAAAAAATTTTTTTTTCTTCCTTTATTTGTTTGATATTTTATGATTGGTTAATTTACGTTTTTACTTAACAGAAGTTGATGGAACTTCACTTAGTACTGTTTTTATTCTGCACTTTTTCTTTATCCTTCCGTAATGTTTAGCTGTTTGTAGGACTTGTGTCATTCTTTTTCCCACCAGATTTGATTCCAGAGGTGAAAAAAAGCAGCTTCACGTGATTGCTATTGTTGGCAGGTCATGCTGGGAAGGGCTTAGATTTTGCTTGTGAAATTAAAAGGGTTTGGGCTCCAAACTCTCGCTGCCCATCACTGCACACACTTCCACTGTAACATTAAAACTGTTCGGTGTAAATGAGAGTGAGACTGAAACAGCGTCTGATTTTGTCTCCTCTTGTGAAATCTGATTATTTGAACGATAGGTGATGCTGCCGGCTGTGCCGCTCCATCCCTGCTGAGTCAACACAGAACGATACGCAGGCTCGTGTGTGTGTGTGTGTGTGTGTGTGTGTGTGTGTGTGTGTGTGTACGAGATAGGGGTACAAAGAATTCACATAAAGGTCAGACAGAGCTGTGTTTCTGAGCTGTTTGTTTATCTGGAGTGGGCTGAATGTGAGAACAAGGGAATGTCGTGATATAGATATGCTTCTGAATAAGAGAGGTCAGATATTTATAGAGTGTCAAAATCTGAAGTGTTCAAGAGAACAATTTTTCAGTTCACACCTCTTCAGGATAGGAAGAGTGTTAGAGTGACACAGACAGGTCTTATTCTCCTCAGGTTACCTCATTAACAGTAACACCAGGTTCTACTTTCACTTCTCCAACTGAGGAAAACAATGAAGAGATTTAAGACCAAGGTCTTTGTGTGTGTGTGTGTGTGTGTGTGTGTGTGTGTGTGTGTGTGTGTGTGTGTGTGTGTGTGGGCTGTAAGGACAGTGTTAGAGCTACTCAGCCTTCCGTACAGGATTTCCTGGCCTTTAATTGACTCACCACTGGTGTGTGGCTGAAATCAGATCCTACTATACTGAAAAAATCCAAAGCTGAGAGAGGGACAGATGGAGAGAGAGCGAGAGAGTTAGTTCTAGAGCTGATATCCGTTTATTTTATTCTGTGGCTATATTGTTTTCTTTCTAAAAAGCTTTGTGCAATATAAATGGCTCATTATTAGTGTTACTACTATTATTATTAATACTCATAGTGACCCATGTAAACTGCTGTCAGATTACTTAGGCCTACTAAAGTCCAAATCTGATTTCATGGAGAAGTGTCAGGATGAAGTACCACTTTTGGTTGCTTTTGACCCGTGTCGTACTGCATGGCCGCCTCCTCTTCTTTTGTCCCTTTCTCCATCCATAGTTGTCTGCATGAACAGCTGGCTTGGCCTGTCGGTCTGCAGTGACACCTGGAGTGGCCTCTGGGTCCGCAGCTATAACTGGTGTAGATTCGGGGCTGCAACAATGGCTGGCGCAGCCTCAAGTGCCGTAACAACTGCTGACGTGACCTCAGTGGCTACAGGGAAAGAAGCTGAACAGACAGATATCTAACTGGTGGCCAATTACACCATCATAACTGGTCTAGACCAGGCAAATGCAAAACAAAAACCGTGTGTGCGTGGTATTTTGGCCCATTCTTCCATGCAGATCTCCTCTAGAACAGTGATGTTTTGGGGCTGTCGCTGGGCAACACGGACTTTCAGATCCCTCCACAAAGTCCCTCTCGGCATAGCGTGTTATTGATGGTAGCCTTTGTTACTTTGGTCCCAGCTCTCTGCAGGTCATTCATCAGGTCCCTCTGTGTAGTTCTGGGATTTTTGCTCACCGTTCTCATGATCATTTTGACCCCACGAGATGAGATCTTGCGTGGAGCCCCAGATGGAGAGAGATTATCAGTAGTCTTGTATGTCTTCCATTTTCTTACAATTGCTCCCACAGTTGATTTATTCACACCAACCTGCTTGCCTATTGTAGATTCACTCTTCCCAGCCTGGTGCAGGTCTACAGTTTTCTTCCTGGTGTCCTTCGACAGCTCTTTGGTCTTGGCCATGGTTGTTTGGAGTCTGACTGTTTGAGGCTGTGGACAGGTGCCTGTTATAGAGATAACGAGGTCAAACAGGTGCCATTAATACAGGTAATGAGTGGAGGACAGAAGAGCTTCTTAAAGAAGAAGTTACAGGTCTGTGAGAGCCAGAAATCTTGCTTATTTTTGGGTGACCAAATACTTATTTTCCACCATAATTTACAATTAAATTCTTTAAAAATCCTACAATGGGGGTTTCCTGTATTTTCTTTCTCATTTTGTCTCTCGTAGTTGAAGTGTACCTATGATGGAAAATTACAGACCTCTCTCATTTTTCTAAGTAGGAGAACTTGCACAATCAGTGGCTGGCTAAATACTTTCTTGCCCCACTGTGTATGTACTTATTTGTATATATACACACAAACGCACACAGAGGAAAGCTGAAAGGGGAAAAGGGGCAAAAGGGTAGGATGCTATGCAGGATTATGTGAGCCGAAGAGGCCAAAAGTAGGGCTTAATCCTGACAACACACACACACACAGACACACAGGCTACATATAAAAGTTGTAGTTTTTGTAAGAAAACATTTTTCCTTATGAGGACCAGCAAAATGTCCCCACAAGGCATATAAATCTCAGAATGTTTGGAGATATGTGGTCGTCACAATAACGTATAAACTTGGCCAATACATATATAAACATACACTAAAAAAAATCTGCCATTCTTTTCTGACAGTCACTCTTTCCAGACAGATGGTTTCCTAACCCAAACAGATGTTGAGGAGACGTTGACAGATTACGAAGAGACAAAGACATAAACTCTCTCTCTCTCTTTCTGCCCCACGCACTAGTGCAGTATCAGGCTATGGCTACCTAACAGGCCTGCACTAGAACACAAATAATCCAACTCTCACACCCGCGCACATGCACAATCCTGCAGCTGTCAATCAAAGCTCTGGCACACAAACAGTCCTGCTGATGGACTTGCATTGATACGAACAGGTATGGCTAATGTCGTTAATCACAAGTCCGTGTATTCAGTCCCGTCGCAGCGAGGTACGCTGGGTAATTCAGAGTCCATCATGTTTGGGAGGATGGTGGCTGGCTGAGTGGAATGCGAGTTGTGTTTAGTTTATATGGCGTTACTTGTATATGTTAGTTTTGCAGGTGTTACTGTAACAGTTATTGTAAACGCTTATATTTTAGGACTTGGGTAGAAATGATAGATTGCTATATAAGTGTTAGGAAGTGTTGATCCACACCCACCACACTCGCTTAACCAATCAGCACTGCACATGCAACCGAGTTCATCTATACAGTTAATGTCGAATGAAGGATTTTCATCTACTGCGTTCAGTCTGTAATGTTCAGTTTTGTTCTCTCTCTCTCTCTCTCTCTCTCTCTCTTAGAGTTGAGAGTGACCAACACGGCACATCACTTCTCGTTCCTGCTGAACACGACTGATTATCGGATCCTGCGCATGGACGAGGATCATGACCGCATGTACGTCGGCAGCAAAGATTTCATCTTGTCTCTGGACCTGCACGACATCAACCAGCAGCCTCTCATTGTGAGAACACACACACACACACACACACACACACACAAACAGACTTGTCCCACTATCCTTGTGGACACATTTCATGAAATGAAAGTTACTCACAAAGTGAAAAGTTCACATTTGTCATGAAAGTTCACATTTGCCTGATACAGGAGCCATCTAATAAGGTTGATCCCGATCTAGAGTGTTGTTCGGTGTATCGGTGGTATCTTGAAGAAATAAAATGATTTAATTCATTTATCCTAGGCTCATTTAAGGTGGAGTGAAGCCCTGTTATTGATCAAAGAACCCTTTTTGTCTTTGTGTTTGTCCTAGATCCATTGGCCTGTATCATCCCAGAAGAAGATGGAGTGTATTCTAAGTGGCAAAGACAGCAATGTGAGTGTTAATGAACTCAGCTTTAATCTAAAATGTATAGTGGTACCTCGGTTCTCGACCACCTCGGAACTTGTCGAATTCGGTTCTCGGAGCATTTTGACAAGAAAGATTCTTGGTTCTCGTCATTTGCTCTGTACTCTCTTAAACCTACGAGTCGAACCATGTGACTCGTTTCAGCTGAAACTCGATTCATGATTCAGTATACACTGATTCAGATTCATAATAGCTCTCGCTCAGTGAAGAGCTCCTCTGTGTTTATCATGATTTTCTTTATTTTTACATTTACATTTCTGTAGTCTTAGTGTAAAAAAGTCTCCATGGGTCCTAAAAAGCTTAGTTATTTGAGCCAACCGAAAGGAACCGAGTCTTCCAGAACACAGGCTGCAGTTAGCTCATGAGCTATACTAGCGCCCTGAGTTCACCAATAGAGTAAGTGCTTTGCTTTTACTTTTCACTTTCAATCCGTTACTCACTAAATTACATGACATTTTTCGACACTTTATTCTAAAATAAGCTTTGTGTTAATGATTTTGGCCAGCTGTAGTTTAGTGTAAATGTTTTAAACATTAACTTAGTTATCATTATTTATCACAGGCTTTGCTATGATACAGTACAGACCGCTCTACCAAACACTCGTTTAAACTCCTCAGTTCATGATGCATTCAACTTATGATGGATTTGTTGGAACGTATCCCCATCATAAATCAGGGAGCACCTGTACAACACAACTCTATTAATGCATATAATGGAGCTGTGTTGCACAGGTGCTCCCTGATTTATGTGTGGATTGTCTGGGGGTCTGAAACGGATTCATTCAATTTATATCATGGGAAAAATTTGCTCTGTACTCATCGGTTCTCGACAAGCCTTCTAGAGAACCGAGGTACAGATCGCGTAGTGTGAGTACGCCCTTAGTGCTCTTCAGGGTGATGGCTGGGTCTATGGTTATGTGACCACCCTAGAGGTGCCCCCACATTACATATCTGGCATTTGTATTTTGGTTACATGTTCCGGAACGTGTTTCAAATAGTGACTTTCCAACCAAGTTGCATGTAGTGTCTCTCTGTCTTGTTTAGCCTGAACCTTAAACAAGTGTGTGTGTGTGTGTGTGTGTGTGTGTGTGATGTGTACTCAATAGGTTCTAACAAATCTTACTGATACACCACAACAACAACAACTTATGACTAAATTACTCTAGCAGTTGGAAACTCCACCACACTGATTTGGGTCCAAGCTAGTGTTGGGTTTACCATTTAAAATCCACCCACATGTGGTTTGTGGTGTTGCTTCTGTGGTTTGGGATCAGACGGGCTGCATGAGCACGGGTGTGTGTTTGCCCATACAGTGTGTGTGGGAGTGAGGGATAACAGAGTAGGATGCAAAATCATTTTAAAGGCACACACAGAAGAGTTTGTTTGGCTCAGGTTTCAATGTTTTGGACTACATGACGAATGTTGTTGTAGTTTGTTTTCAGCAAGATTGTGTCAGGAAATGGAAGTGGAGCTGTCTCTGACACACCAGTTATGGGCGTGGTCACTGGAGATGCTAGAGTAGAAAATGTTTCCCTTTTATGCAAATTATCAAAATCCTTTTGACCGGCTCCAGCCGGTTCATAGACCACCTTTAGCGACCTCATTATGTTGTGTGAAACAGCTTGTTGACTGACATTAACATAGTCACAGTCTTTTTATAATACTGTAATGTAAATATAAAGGGTATTTTCACAAGAAATGCGTGCAACGATATAAAATATGCCAGAGATACCGCTGAAACACAAGTGGAACGCTACCATCTACACAGCATCTGAAGACTAAACTGTTATATGTATCACTCCGTCCAGGAAACACCGTGCTTCTGCAGTTACAAGCACACATTAACAATCACACACACTGCTGAACCATAATATGAAAAGGCAGAGGAGAATATAACTAAACATACCTCACTGGCTGCACACAACCAAGAGGAAATGAGTCCACTTGAAGATGCACTAATTTCCGAAACAGGCAATGCAGTATCACCTTTTAAATACTTTAAACCTTTAAGTAAATCCAGCGCGGAGCTACTTGTAGGTAGTCACAGCGGTCAAATGACTGGCACTTGGCACTTCTGGGTTTGTAGGTCAAGCTGGCATGGTAATTCTAGTGTTAAGTAGAGTACAAACTTTTCATTTTCACATCTCTGCTTATGTGTCTGTGCCCTAGTATCTGTGCATGCATTGTAACATAGTTCCTACTCATGCATGTAGTTAATGCAACAGCAATCAATATTCATGAAGATAAGAACAATATGAACAAAACCTCAGAAGTATGACATAAATAATATGAATGGCAGTAAAAATACTCATGCTACACATTTACAGATGCAATAATAATAATAAAAAGCAGATTTATTATTATAAGATTTTTATTATTATAATTTGTTAGAATTAAGACCCCAGTCGTTTAGTGACCATGTTGCTTGGATGGTCATTAAATGGCGCTTACTTGGATTACAACCAGCCCAGTGAGTGACGTTTGTGTGCATTTGTGTGTCTCAGGGTGAGTGCGGGAACTTTGTGCGCCTGATCGAGCCATGGAACAGGACTCACCTGTACGTCTGCGGGACCGGAGCTTACAACCCCGTGTGTACCTACATCAACCGAGGACACAGAGCCATGGTAAATCACGCTCTGCCTATGGTGCACTTTTAGATGTAAAGGCTCAGTTGTTGCAAATCCCATCTTCACAAAGTGGATGGTTGAAGGTAGACAGACAGACAGACAGACAGATGGATAGATCGATGACTTTATTAATCCCAGAGGGAAAATCAGGTGATTGCAGCAGTTCAAATACAGAGATAAAAAGTGAAATACAAGTTATGGTGTACAGTCTGAGTCAGTTAATACATCACATAACAGATAATTCAGAGGACAAACTGAGTCAAAACACTGTACCGCGCCATCTACAGGGGTGGAGATTGTAATTTATGGCATTAAAATTGTCTGCTGAATACTGTAAATGTGGGGACACACTTCCTTACCAGCTGTCCCTCTCTGTCTGCTCCTTCTACACTCTCTTATTGGTCACGCTCTAACCCACAGCCGCAGACCCTCCTTTGTTTGTTCTGCGTCTTTCATTTGGATTTTTTCCCCCTCTTCTGTGCCAGCCCTTGTGCGCTAATCACCAACCTGGGGCTTTTAAAGATCAATTAATGGGAGGTTCATGTTATACCCCTCTTTCAGACGTAAAGGCTCATGGCAAACACCTCCACACCTGCACAAACATGTAATAGCTAGAGTTAACCTCCCTAATGCCCTGTTCCTCCTCCACCCTTTTCCATTCTCCGGCGGTTCACGACTTTCATTGGGAACTCTGTTATTGAGCTCGACTCTAAAGCTTGGTTTAATGAGCCACTTCCTTCATACCTGGTTTTAATATCACATTTGTGTCAAAAGAGGAAATCCTGCCTGTAACAGTCCACCTACCAGTTTAACCCGTCGGATTTCCACGCTCCTTTATCAGCACGCGCAGGCGAAGGAGGTGCCTGGGTCATTAGTGACATCAGAAGTTAATGACGTTCTAAGCTGTAGGAACTTGCGAGTGAGTTCACGTTAGTGTCATTCCCCAAGATGTGCGGGACTTGGCTACTTCAAATTGATATACAAGTAGTTCCCACCTTACGATGGGGATGCATTCAGATGAATCCATCGTAAGTCGAATGTACAGTGGTATCTCGGTTCTCGACCAACTCGGAATTTGTCAAATTCGGTTCTCGACGCATTTTGACTTGAAAAATTTCTTGGTTCTCGTCATTTGCTCTGTACTTGGTCCTCTTGTGTAATTGTGCATATTGAGCTGTGTGACTCGTTTCACCCAAAACTCAATTCACGATTTATGATTCATGAGTCACGATCCATTACACACTGATTCAGGTTCACTATAGCCCTCAGAGAAGATCTCTGCTATTTTTATCGTGTTTTTCCTTATTTTTACTTCTACAGTACTGTATTCTTAGTACAAATAAGTCTCCATGAGTCCTAAAAAGGTTAGTTTATAAGAGCCAACCGAAAGCAAAACAAGAATTGAATGTTCCAGAACACAGGCTGCATTTAGCTTAGCAGCTGTGGTAGAGCTTTGAGTATTAATTTTCACTTTCAGTCCATTATTCCGTAAATTACATGAGATTATTTAACACTTTATTATAAAATAAGCTTTGTGCAAATGATTTTGGAAAACTGTAGGTTAATCATTACTTCAAATCTTTGCTATAATACAGTAGAGACCGCTCCACCAAACACTCAATAAAGTCCTCCGTTCGTTATTCATTAAACTTAGGATGGATTTATCGGAATGTATCCCCTTCCTAAATCAGGGAGTAGCTGTAAAATGCAATGCATATCCATTAATGCATATAATGCCTTATACAGTGTGGATTTTCTGGGGGTCTGGAACGAATGAATTCAACTTCCATTATTCCTTATGGGAAACATTTGCTTTGGTACTCGTCATTTTTGGTTGTCGACAAGCATTCTGGAACGATTTACCAACAAGAACCGAGACTTCAGAGTCGTCTTCTGCTTGGAGTATGGCATGTTCTCATTGTGGATTTTCTTTGGATTCCCAAGAACATGGGTGGGCTGGCTACAATAAATTAGTCCTAGGTGTGGTCTGAGGTGCACCAGCCAGTGTTCTATCCAGTGATTTCAGTATAAACTCCTGAACATGGTTAACGTGGGTGCTAAAAATACATTAAGGAACCGTCAACCATCATGTCTGAGGAATGTTTACCTGTACAGAATGTTTATCTGGCATGTTGTGTGTGTACAGATGCTAAACTTTAGAGGTTTCTCAAAGCTTTTACAACCTTACACATTTTTTTTATTTTACACCCTGCATTATGAAGCTCCCAGTGGTTTGGCTGGTCTAATGGTGTAATGGTTTGGCTCCTAGTCTGGATCCATGGGCCAATTCCTACAAACTTTCTCAAGCTCCCTTGTGTGCATGCATACTTTTTACTATGCATATTTATATATATATCATCGTCCACTTACAGTCACGAGGAACAGACTGTTGGATATACTTTTGACTACTCAAGAATGACAGATACTCATTTGAGAGCTGTAGCTTGCCAAAAATGGAAACATTTCTTGTACTCTTGGGCTCTGTGGATGATTTTTTTGGGCCACAGCAGACGCTGACTTGCGCTGATCCAGATGTGTGGACTGATGCTGAAGGAAGTGTTTTCACCTGCTGTTTTCACCATATGGTCAAACACACAACACCAGACCCACCACACAAAGACTTCCAGTTTCAGAGAACAGTTCCTGAAAATGTATAAAGATTTTTGATGGGTTTCAAAAGGATGTGAAGATTTTTCTATCTTCTATCTAGAGCAGGCAAGATGGGATCTTTTTGCACATAGGTGCAGAGTTGGATTGGGTCTTTTTCATGGTTACCTTCTTTTCATCTGAAAAACTATTGTTTGTGCTGGAAGCACTAAGGGGTGCTGCTTAGAACAGCATCACCATAAGGCATTCTGGGTACAGCCCGCTAGCTAGACAGGTAAGATGAGTGTGTTGACAGCTGGGAGAGGCTTCGTCGCTATTTTAGGAAGAGAAAAGAACAGAAAACTGAGATGGGGGATAAAGAAAGTGAGACCTGGAATGCAAAAGAAGAACTCGGAACTTACCAAGATAGGAGCCGGGTATGCAGTTTTTGAAAGTATTTGAAAGTTTTTTTGGTTTTAAAAACTCTGACCCAGACCAAAAGGCTATATTTTGCAAAGTTTGAAGAGCTGCTGTTAGCATCTTACTCCATCAACTCAGCAGAAAATGTGTTGGAGAAACAATAGTGTATGAGATTACAGTTGGATGGTATTAACCAGTAGCACCAATGAAACAGTGATGCCAAAGGCTCAAATATTTTTTGAAGAGGCATTTTCTCGAGGCTCTGAATATGACAAGAAAAACAAGAGGTACAGCCACATTACGAACACAGTAACCAGTCGAGAGAGAGAATGATTCAGAGCAATGATTCAAACACTGGATTTGAGGTCTTACCAGGGCAAAACTATTCCAGCTAAAAAAGGCACATCTTAAGTATCTATGAGTTCTGTTTTTAATGGTGCATTTTGCACAATACAGTGGTGCTTGAAAGTTTGTGAACCCTTTAGAATTTTCTATATTTCTACATATATATGACCTCAAACATCATCTGATTTTCACAAGTGCTAAAAGTAGATAAAGAGAACCCAGTTAATCAAATGAGACAAAAATATTATACTTGGACATTTATTTATTGAGGTAAATTATCTAATATTACATATGAGTGGCAAAAGTATGTGAACCTCTAGGATTTGCAGTTAATTTGAAGGTGAAATTAGAGTCAGGTGTTTTCAATCAATGGGATGACAATCAGGTGTGAGTGGACACCCTGTTTTATATAAAGAACAGGGATCTATCAATGTCTGCTCTTCACAACACGTTTGTGAAGTGTATCATGGCAGGAACAAAGGAGATTTCTGAGGATCGCAGATAAAGAGTTGTTGATGCCCATCAGGCTGGAAAAGGTTACAAAACCATCTCTAAAGGTTTGGACTCCACCAATCCACAGTCAAGACAGATTGTGTACAAATGGAGGAAATTCAAGACCATTGTTACCCTCCCCAGGAGGGGTCGACCAACAAAGATCACTCCCAATAGCAAGGCGTGTAATAGTTGGCGATTTCACAAAGGACCCCAGGGTGACTTCTAAGCAACTGAAGACCCTCTCTCTCACATTGGCTAATGGTAATGTTTATTTTTTATGAGTCCACCATCAGAAGAACACTGAAACAACAATGGTGTGCATGGCAGGGGCTGCAAGGAGAAAGCCACTGCTCTCCAAAAAGAGCATTGCTGCTCGTCTGCAGTTTGCTAAAGATCACGTGGACAAAAAAATGTGTCTCATTTTATTTTAATTGGCTTCTCTTTGCCTTATTTTTGGACTTGTGTGAAAATCTGCTGATGTTTTAGGTCATATTTAGCAGAAATATAGAAAATTCTAAGGGTTCACCAAACTTTCGAGCACTACTGTACATTTCAAAACTGTTTCATGCATCCTTCATCTCTGATTCTTTCATACATGGTGTAATTTGAAAGTAACCCTAAAGTTTTTTTTTTTTTATCTGCATTTTCCACATACTGTCCCAACCTTTTTCTGATTTGGGGTTGTACATAATATTTTTTTTTATATTCTAGGTTTTTTTTTTTATATGGAGTAGCACAATGCCACATCACGGGCCATGAGCTGAAATATTAAACATCATGCTAACCAGACCATCTCGTTAAGCTAACCCAGAACACTGTTACTGTGTTGTGTTTTAGATACCCCTTGCACCTGCAGGCAACCTCAGGCCAGAGGGAGGGCATAAATCGGGGCAGCTGAGCTTGAGACTGTGATTGATGAATCAGGACTACAGGTGTGCAAATGGTGCTTCAGACTGCTCTCCACCTCCCCTGCCATTCTGTGGCCTTCTTCCTTTTGCTAGGACAAGCATGCTGATTGTTTCTCGTCCTGTTTCTCATTAAATGCATGCATTTTGTGACTCATTAGCAACCACTTAGCACTGCTCTGAAAAACATCTCTGGTTTTTTGATAGCCACTGTCTTTTCTATCTGTGCTAACGCTGTGCGTAGACTAGCATATCCTACTACTTTCTTTTTATCTCCAGGTTTGTTCTGTGTTGAAGCCTGTGAGTAAAGCTGATTCCTAGTAGCAATCGAATCCTAGCTAACTGTGTCAGCAAAATGTCTGCTCCAGGATTCTCTGGGGGTCAGAGGGACTTTCTGCAAGCACACGCTTCTTTTCTTTGTTGGTACAGGGTAAACAGTGTAGGCGTTTGTTTGTTGTTACGTTGCTGTAGTGCTAGTGGATTGCTCAACATGGCTAAGTGCTTGGCTTAAATGTAGCCCTGCTATCATTTACATGTCACAGTGTCTCAGAATCACATAAGCAACATCGAACAACATGGCTAACAGCCTGCTGTGGCTTTCTTCAACACAGTGTGGGTGTAGCTGTTTTGTTCCAAGTTGTTACTCGAGAGAACATCTCACGCAAACAGAGGCTTAGCATCACGCAGTCCAGTCACCAACAGTCTTGTGGAAAGTACACAAACTCCTGTAGCTCTTGCTAAACAACTGCTTGTTATCTTCCCGTGAGATCTATAAATGAAGCCAAATCTAGCTGTCAAATCAATGCCATAAATGTGAATAATTGATGCGGAAGCTTAGTGCACCAGCTATAATTCAATGAGATTGGGATTAGTGTTAGAGTCAAAGTGTTGATGCTGGCAAAGTGGGGATTTGCAGGACATTTTAATTACAACCTTTTGAAAATAAAAGCCATTATTATTTGGTTAGTTTCCAGTCCGGAAGGGAAGCCGGAGTCACCCATGGAGTGGTTAGGGATTAAAGGTGTTGCTCAGAAGTCAAACAGTGGCTACTCAATTAGTGCATTGCATTAGTACTAGACTGTTTGAATTCGAACAATGACTATTTGAGGTCCAATGGTAACTATGGGCCTGCTTTCAGGATGAACGTAATGCCATTCTTTGTTGTACACTGGGTACCGTATTTTTCAGACCATAAGGCGCATTTAAAAATCCTTTAATTTTCTCAAAAATCGACAGTGCGCCTTAAAATGCGGTGCGTCTAATGTATGACATTAATTTCTGGTTGTGCTTTCTGACGTAGAAACCGATTGTAGATGGTACACGGCGCTCATAAATCTGTTCAAAATGTTTTAGCAACGGTCTTTGGTAAGATTTACGAAGCTAAGGCAACCGTAGTGCGCAGCATCCCTGAGTAATACGGTATTGTGCTTCAGCATTAGGGTACGTGCATTCATTCATTCATTTCGAAGACGGATTTCAAACTCACGCGCCCTATCGGTCACGCAGTACAACATGGGCATAGAGCAGCTGTGAGAGAATCAACATTAACGAATCAATGGTACGGAAGTGGAGGAAGCAAGAAGACGCCCTGCGCCAGGTAAAGACAAAACTGAGCTTCCGATGGAACTTAAGAGTTTTGTTTCATTTCATGCGTCTTATAACCCGGTGCGCTTTATGTATGAAAATATACTCGTTAGCAGCCGATCGTTGATATTGCGTCTTATAATCCGGTGCGCTTTATGGTCCTGAAAATACGGTAATCATGGACATCTTAGAGTAAATGTAATATTCTGGCTATTGCGCATGCACATCCCGCCACTACAAAGAGGCCAAGACTTGCTGCCTCCCTCTCCGATACATTTACTAATATGGTCACCAGTGACCAGTCTCCTCCTTATATAACGTCTCTCAGGTGCTGTACATCATTACAAGTTTAAGGTAGGATTAAAGTGCCACCTAACAGTCTGCAACTTGGTGGCTTAGCAGGGTTAATTACTGGCTTGAGATCTTTTTTCACATTTTAAGCTGGGCGAGAGGCAAGGTTATCAGCTTTTCAGGGTAAAACGCATGGAGTGAAATCCGTCCTGCCATCGCCGGTGGCGAGAGATGAAGTTGGCGAGATAACAGGGGTGAGGAAGTGGTGTTCGACTGTATATATGTAGCGGGAAAAGTGCCTCCCAAGTATAAAGTGTGTTGGTTCGATCTGATGGTGGGAGCTGTGTATGACTGAAGTGGAAGTAAATGGGTCAAAGTTAATGGAAAAATAAGGCAGCTTGTTCAGACAGCTGACAGACGGTTCTTGTTCAGACAGCTGACAGACAGATCACTCATTTGAGATGCCTAGCGCATGCTGGAGTTGGACCTCATTCTGCAACGAGAGCTCATCTGTGGGGGATTGCACAGCTGTTGGTGTTGACCTAGACTGTGGCTGGTTGGCTTCATCGAGTTAAAGCATTCCAAATAAAATGAACATAACCACTTGTGATGGTTCACCCATAGGGACTAACTGGACTCACGTACTGGATTGTTGCACTTGCTCCCTGTGAGACATTGTAGGTCAAAGTGCTGCATTGAATGCATGGAGCTGAATGTTGTGCCAAATGCAGTGATTGATATAAGACCTGAATTTAACTTCCTGACAGGAATACATCTTCCACTTGGAACCAGGCAATGAGGACTCTGGGAAAGGAAAGTGCCCATATGACCCAAAACTGAACAGCGTCTCTGCTCTGATTAGTAAGTACCATAAGTTTCCTCAGTTCTTCCATATTAAGAAGAAGGGCGTCCTCTTTTGCCCTGGTGTCTCTGGTTTTGTTCTTACACGTTTCTAAAAATATCTACCTCGCTCCATAGGGAGATTTTTAAGGCTCCTTTGGCTGAGTTTTTGCCTTGTGTGTTGTGCTTTATTGCCTGTGCCAAGTGAAATCCTGGCAGTCTCTTTGCACTCTTTATATTTCCCCAGCGGATGTCCACGGATGCTTTTGTCATGAGACCCGAGAGTTAGATGACGCCTCATTTGTTTCTGTTGGTTGCGTGTTTTATCACAAATATCCACTTTGTGATGTGTCAGTGAGTCATAATTGGATATTCAGATTTTGAAAGAGGAGAACAAAAACAGACTAGTTACTAAAGCAGAACTTGTCTGCGTGAGCTCCTTAAATACTGCTGAGAGTGCATAAGGTTGTGAGTTGAGTCTGTAATATTGAAAGCTTAATTTTTCTTGGTAATACACAACTATTATTGTCTATGCTGACATTACTCTGGTGCTAACCTCATCTTGGGTGTTTTCTGTTGGCCAACACACCTTAACACATTGTCAATCAGAGCAGGAGTACATTTAGTTCTGTGTGGAGTGGTGCCTCATGTTTGGCATTCCAGTGAGGTACTGTGCAAAAGTCTTAGGCCACCATTAGATTAAATATTCCATTGTTTTAGCAATGGTATAGTGACCGTATATAATTAACTCCTAGTCCATTTATTAGAATACAACCAAAAAATACAGGAAATTTGTATGCCATATGAAAAACCTATAAAACGTCTATAGGCTACAGTGGCAAGTACTTAGTGTGACCTCCCCTTATACTTGAGTAATAGTAGCATCAGGCAGCTTCATCGAGATACCAAGTTGACCCTTCTACAGTCTGAAGAAGCTTGATCAGGAAGGGTAGCATCCAAGAAATCCTTTTTTCAGATGGGGTATAGGGTAAAAAGGCTAAGATATGCTAAAGTGCACAATTTTTGGGATGAAGATCAGTGGAAAAGTGTATTGTCAATCAGTAAACCTTTGTTTTTTCTCTGAAAACATTAAGGGAGACCCTCATTTACAGCGTAACAGAGTTGATTGAGAAGTCAGGGAATGACAGAAGGAATAACTCTATATAAAAAACATAAGAAATATAACAAATGCTTGAGTTAAAGAACAAAAACAGGATGAATTGGTACAGTAGAAATGAAGCAATCAAATGTTGGGATTATAAATAAAAATAAAATACAATAAAGTCAAATCAAATTGAATTAAATCCAGTAAAATTTCTATCCCTTTGAATAGAAAAAAACAAAAATAAATAATAAGTAATAAGAACAATCAGTGAATTGGATAAAAATAAATAGAATTAAAAGGAGAAGAGAAAAGTTCAAATGAACAAAAACAGTTACAGGCTCTCTGAAGGTGACCAGAGACTCAGTGTAAAATGACTGAGTGACACCAGTGTAGATGTATGGTCATTACACTATTGCTAAAACAGCAAATCTAATGGTGGCCTAAGACTTTTGCACAGTACTGTAGTGTTAATCGCTAGAGCCCTAGTATTCAGATGCTTGGTAATGTCTGCGATCACAACCCCCCTGCTACTAACACAGACTTTCGCCCTGCTCACATACCAAATGCAGAACCTCGACACTTGGACATCTATTTAAATGCATTTCTTTGCCGGTTCAGAACAGTCCAAATGCATGCGGATTGCCCAACTTAATAAAGCTCCTTGTTGGTACCAAAATTCCATTTGACATGGCATAGGTCTGCATTCCTAGACGGGAGGTCAGCCGAGGGGGGCGATGACTCCCCCTGGCTCCCTGCCGGCGGGTGTGGTTGGCATCCTTTCACAGAGCCGGCGAGCATGGCCTGAGCTATAAATCTGTTCTCTGTATCTCTTTCTCAGACGGCGAGCTCTACTCTGGAGTCTATATCGACTTCATGGGAACGGACCCGGCTATTTTCCGAACGCTGGGCAAAAACACGGCCATGCGCACAGACCAGTATAACTCCAGATGGCTAAATGGTATGATAAACGTTATTCCAATCCATTCCTAATGGGGTATTTATGTGGTTCTCAAAAGGGTCAGTTTGGGGAAGCGTATATTTCATTCATATTTCCACTCGTTTTGCGCAGACCCATCATTCGTCCACGTGCACCTGATCCCAGACAGTGCGGAAAAGAATGATGACAAGCTATACTTTTTCTTTCGGGAGAAGTCATCAGATATGGGCCAGAGTCCAAAATCAGAATCCCGCATTGGACGCATCTGTCTGGTAAGTCGACCGGTCCCGTGGGCCACGAAGTATAGCGCGTAATTCTTTTCGGAGCAGACAGAATTCAGAGGATGTTTGCTTGGCACCATAGTGCTGAAATCCTCAGTTTATTTGACCTTCCTGTGCACAATGGTCTTCTGTCTGTCCAAACTCTGACCTTACAACCTGCTGACCTCCCTGGCAACCCGTGTCCCACTGAATATGTTGTCGAGTAGAGCTGTTAGTACGACTGCGTCTGCACACTGATGTAATTTTAGCGCTGATGCAAATAGTCCCAAGCATCGACTTGCACCAAAGGGACTTACAGAAACTGAAGTATGATGGGTAATTGAGCAGAAAAGAGAAAACAGATGAGCGCACACTTAGTGTCTATCTAGAGGGTCGGAGATTCTCTGTGCATGTTAATGCCTGCGTGAGCGTGCATGTGTCCTCTTGTCAATTTTGTTTATGACCCAAGGTCAGTCGGCGACCCCCCCCCCCCCAAACACACAGTCAGTGTCTCTGCTTTATCACCCCCCAGAGACACTCTCCAGCTCACATCTGCTTCTCTCTGCGTCCGTTCTTCCCTCGGTTGCATTCCAAATCACAAAGTTTTGCTTGAAATGCTCATTCACAAAACAATCCCAAGCAATAAATCAGCCTCAAGTTCAAACCAAAGAAACTTTTAGCTAAATCTCTGAGTTTGTTTGTTTATTTGATTTATTTAATGTTGCTATCAGCATCAGTGGCCATTTCAGCGACACGCACAAAAGGTTACATCAATACTATATAGGAGTTCGGTTGGGGCCAATTGAGCATAATCAATTAACCCAATGCATGTCTTTGGACTGTGGGAGGAAACCAGGACACCCAGAGTAAACCCACAGTCAGACTCCACACAGAAAGGACACAGGCTGCTCCACCCTGGGTTTGAACCCAGAACCTTCTTGCTGTGAGGCGACAGTGCTGCCCACTGAGACACAGTGCCACCTGAAGAGGGTTGGACCTGCGGGTGTGTGATATGTATCATCTGCGATATCTTAATTTTTGTTTTAACATTGTGCGAGCTGATATCGTATTGCTTAGTTTGAAAAAACAGTCATAAACATGCCTTAAAAGTTCATGTTTTCACACAGCATGCAACAAATCAAGCTGGTGTTTTACCTAAAAGCGCATGGCTCAAGTTAAAAATGACCGAACAAACTGGAGACAAAATACAGACACCACCAGCCTCGCAGTCTTCGCGGTTAGATTTAATTGCCCACTCATGCTCACTCAAATGAACGTAGATGTTGCTAAAAAAGGCTGCAATCTATGAGGCGGCAAAGTGTCGGAAATGATTTGTCGTTAACGACAGCTCGACAACGAACTTATTCCACCATCTGCGAACTCTCCACTGTGCCGAATATGAATATTATGACAAACTTTGTCGATGACTGTCAAGGACAGGTACGGCTTGGAAGTTTTGCTTGACCATAAATCTGTTGCTGTGGCAAAATGTGAAACCTTCTGCAGTTACAGTTTTTACTTGAATTCTTCAGTGTTAAGTAAGTAAGTAAGTAAGATTGGTTTTCCTTGTGTTTAAATCTCCTTCAGTGTTATTATCATTGATGTAGTCTAGCGGGTAAGGTACTGGACTATGGACCAGAAGGTCCAAGGTTCAAATCCCACCTCTGCCAAGCTGGGTTCTTGAACAAGGCTCTTAACCCACAATTGCTTGGATTGTAAGACTGTATAAATTGTAAGTCGCTCTGGATAAGGGCGTCTGCTAAATGCTGTAAATGTCATTAGTAAGCAACAATTAAAACCCTATTAACAAAAGCAAGCTATGACAATATAAGACTTTTACAAACACATTTTTGAAGGTTGCAAAGTATCGTCGAATTGTCATTATTGATAAAATACCAGAAAATATGCTATCAGAGATCTCATTTTATTTCTGAATATAGCACACCCCTAGTTGGACCTGAAGTACAAACCTTTTTGCATCCTTTTTGCTTTCAAGTTGAGTCTTGAAAATTCGATTGGACAAACTCCACTATCTAGGCTTAGATCTCCACTAGGCCAAACCAAACGGACCGCGTAATGAAAACATCCAGCTAGCTGTCAACCGAGGAGTATTTCGAGAAATGTTCTTTGTATTTTTGTATATTGACCTTGTTCCCTGTGTACCCATCCTGCTTTTCCTTCTTTGTTTCAGAACATGATACTTTGTGGTTTCTGTGTAGGCCACGATGTATACAACACACCAACCGGTGTTTGGATTGGGAGAACACTGATAACGACTGTCTAAATTGAAATTGTGTGTGTTCTCAGAACGACGATGGTGGCCACTGCTGCCTGGTGAACAAGTGGAGCACGTTCCTCAAAGCTCGCCTCATCTGCTCTGTCCCTGGAGCTGATGGGATAGAAACTCACTTTGATGAGCTCCGTAAGTCTCAACTTTTCCTTTGCATCCAGGATTGTCCCCTGCTTCCTCCTCTTTCTGTCTTGTTGTTTCTTTCTAAAAGCTTTCTGTCTTGCTCATGTGCATTGCTCATAGTGTAGTGCTACATGTGATAAAGGACACTCAATGCGTTTACATGTACTTAACAATCCCATGACTGTAGAAACTCATACTTTGTTAGTAATCCGATCAATCAGTGCCTTTACACTGCACTTTGCATTTAATAATTTGATCATAGTTGGCTTTCTGCACTTAGCTGCTTATCCTAGTGGTAATGTACACAGCATACTCCGATCTAGAAATCAGATTAAGAAATCCAATAAAGAGAGCTGGATTTTTTCCCCCAGTAATCAGATTTCTAGTAGCATGTTACCCAGTTTTAGTATTCTCAGGCTGCATATGCCCGGCAAAGTTGCCAGGTTCGCTTATTCTAAAGAATTGGCTTGTTTTTTGGCTCTTTTTCCATTAACCTGTGAGTTTTTTTTCTCATGGGATCTGGCAACCCCAGAATTAAAGGCACAGAAACAGCTATCAAACACTTTGTGGAGACTCTGAAACATAGTATATACTCGAGATAATGAAGAATTTTATTATTTAATATTAAAGTTTGAAGTTTACGTCGGACCTTTCTGAGAGATTCTTGGCTGGTTGTGAAGTAGAAATCACAATATTACCTGTCATGACACTGGGAACCAGGTGGAGTAACAACACATGGTATGTACAGTGGTGCTTGAAAGTTTGTGAACCATTTAGAATTTTCTAGATTTCTGCATAAATATGACCTAAAACAATCAGATTTTCACACAAGTCCTAAAAGTAGATAACGTGAACCCAGTTAAACAAATGAGACACAAATATTATACTTGGTCATTTATTTATTGAGGAAAATGATCCAATATTACATATTAGTGAAACCTCTAGGATTAGCAGTTATTTTGAAGGTGAAATTAGAGTCAGGTGTTTTTTATCAATGGGATGACAATCAGGTGTGAGTGGGCACCTTGTTTTATTTAAAGAACAGGGATCTATCAAAGTCTGCTCTTCACAACAACTTTTGTGGAAGTGTATCATGGCACGAACAAAGGAGATTTCTGAGGATCTCAGAAAGAGTTGTTGATGCTCATCAGGCTGGAAAAGGTTACAAAACCATCTCTAAAGAGTTTGGACTCCACCAATCCACAGTCAGACAGATTGTGTAAGTACAAATGGAGGAAATTCAAGGCCATTGTTACCCTCCCCAGGAGTGGCCGACCAACAAAGATCACTCCAAGAGCAAGGTGTGTAATAGTTGGCGAGGTCACAAAGGACCCCAGCGTAACTTCTAAGCCTCTCTCACATTGGCTAATGTTAATGTTCATGAGTCCACCATCAGAAGAACACTGAACAACAATGGTGTGCATGGCAGGATTCCAAGAAGAAAGCCACTGCTCTCCAAAAAGAACATGGCAGTTTGTTAAAGATCACGTGGACAAGCCAGAAGGCTATTGGAAGAATGTTTTCTGGACGGATGAGACCAAAATAGAACTTTTTGGTTTAAAAAAAAAAAGCATTATGTTTGGAGAAAGGAAAACACTGCATTCCAGCATAAGAACCTTATCCCATCTGTGAAACATGGTGGTGGTAGTATCATGGTTTGGGCCTGTTTTGCTGGACACATTAAGTCAAAGCACTGTACTGCGACATCTAAATGAGAGGAGATTGTAGTTTACACCCCAATATAAAATGTTTTTTCTTCCTTAAAAAATTGATAATTTGAGCTGAAAATCGATGTAGTTTATCACGTAAATAAATACCACAATATATTGCTGTAACACCAACACTGACACAGTGGAACCAGGTATTTTTTATTTTTTTTACTTAACGTTGCATCAGCATCAATGGCTATTCATGACAGGAGCAAGGTTACATCGATACTAGTCCTGTACATTCTCACTGGGCCAATTTAAATCAACCATTTAACCTAATGCATGTCTTTGGAATGTGGGAGGAAACCAGAGTGCCCGGAGTAAACCCACACTGAACCAGATTGGGTAACAAGACAGGATACAACACATTTCCATGCAGAGACATCGGGAAGGAAGGCAGGCGTATGTTTCTTATTCACTGGTTTTTGTTGCCTTCCCCAGTCTAATTGGCCCCCAGTAACATTGCTGGTTCTGCTGTAGACTTTGGAGCTGATTAGCTTTTTCCTTATAAACCAGTTTCACTAGCTGTTAGCAGGAGCACAGGTATGCAGGGGATTTAGCTTTGTGTGTGTGTGTGTGTGTGTGTGTGTGTGTGTGTGTGTGTGTGTGTGTGTGTGTGTGCGTGCTGTATCTTGCTGTTTTAATAAGGCCATAAATCTGTAGCGCAGTGCAGCTTCTACTAATGAACAGACTCATGCTAGCCATGTAGACAAAAGACTTTGTGTTTTGTGTGTATGCATGTGTATACACACACACACACACACACACACACACACACACACACACAATCACACAATCCTTTAATAAATTTCCTCTGGGAAACTTGTGTGCAGTTGGCAGTGTGATTTTGATTACTGTAGCTTAGACGTTAAGATCCCATTGTAGTGACCGAAAGGTTGTAAGTGCAAATCCCAGGGAGGAAATATTCTTGTGATAATGGCCAAGACACTGAACTCATAAGACACTGGGTGCCAAGTGCCACCATGAGACAAAAGTTTGGAAACATCTGACTGAATGTTTGCTTTTCATGAACATGAAGACGTTTGGATGTAATTGCCCAAACTTCCATGTTTTTTAATGAGCAACTATAAAGTCACCCCCTTCCCACATGTAAAAGTCTAGCTTGCTACAGTACTGTGCAGAAGTCTTAGGCCCCCGTTAGATTTGTTGTTTTAGCAATGGTAAAATCAACATGTGTATATATACACTGCTCAAAAAAATAAAGGGAACACTCAAATAACACATCCTAGATCTGAATGAATGAAATATTGTCATTGAATACTTTGTTCTGTACAAAGTTGAATGTGCTGACAACAAAATCACACAAAAATCAGCAATGGAAATCAAATGTATTAACCAATGGAGGCCTGGATTTGGAGTCACACACAAAATTAAAGTGGAAAAACACACTACAGGCTGATCCAACTGTGATGTAATGTCCTTAAAACAAGTCAAAATGAGGCTCAGTATTGTGTGTGGCCTCCACGTGCCTGTATGACCTCCGTACAGCGCCTGGGCATGCTCCTGATGAGGTGGCGGATGGTCTACTGAGGGATCTCCTCCCAGACCTGGACTAAAGCATCGGCCAACTCCTGGACAGTCTGTGGTGCAACGTGACGTTGGTGGATGGAGCGAGACATGATGTCCCAGATGTGCTCAATCGGATTCAGGTCTGGGGAACGGGCGGGCCAGTCCATAGCTTCAGTGCCTTCATCTTGCAGGAACTGCTGACACACTCCAGCCACATGAGGTCTAGCATTGTCCTGCATTAGGAGGAACCCAGGGCCAACCGCCCCAGCATATGGTCTCACTAGGGGTCTGAGAATCTCATCTTGGTACCTAATGGCAGTCAGGTTACCTCTGGCGAGCACATGTGCGGCCCTCCAAAGAAATGCCACCCCACACCATTACTGACCCACTGCCAAACCGGTCATGCTGAAGGATGTTGCAGACAGCAGATCGCTCTCCATGGCATCTCCAGACTCTGTCACGTCTGTCACATGTGCTCAGTGTGAACCTGCTTTCATCTGTGAAGAGCACAGGGCGAATTTCCCAATCCTGGTGTTCTCTGGCAAATTCCAAGTGTCCTGCATGGTGTTGGGCTGTGAGCACAAGTCCCATCTGTGGACGTCGGGCCCTCATACCATCCTCATGGAGTCGGTTTCTAACCGTTTGTGCAGACACATGCACATTTGTGGCCTGCTGGAGGTCATTTTGCAGCGCTCTGGCAGTTCTCCTCCTATTCCTCCTTGCACAAAGGCGGAGGTAGCGGTCCTGCTGCTGGGTTGTTGCCCTCCTACGGCCTCCTTTACGTCTCCTGGTGTACTGGCCTGTCTCCTGGTAGCACCTCCAGCCTCTGGACACTACTCTGACAGACACAGCAAACCTTCTTGCCACAGCTCACACTGATGTGCCATCATGGATGAGCTGCACTACCTGAGCCACTTGTGTGGGTTGTAGAGTCCGTCTCATGCTACCACAAGTGTGAAAGCACCACCAACATTCAAAAGTTAAAAAAACATCAGCCAGAAAGCATAGGTACTGAGAAGTGGTCTGTGGTCCCCACCTGCAGAACCACTCCTTTACTGAGTGTGTCTTGCTAATTGCCAATAATTTTCACCTGTTGTCTATTCCATTTGCACAACAGCATGTGACACTGATTGTCAATCAGTGTTTGCTTCCTAAGTGGACAGTTTGAGTTCACAGAAGTTTGATTTACTTGGAGTTATATTGTGTTGTTTAAGTACCGTATTTTCCGGACCATAAAGAGCACCGGATTATAAGACACAAATATCAACGATCGACTTCTAACGTATCTATTTTCATACATAAAGCGCACCGGGTTATAAGGCGCATTAAATGAAACAAAACTCTTAAGTTCCCTCGGAAGCTCAGTTTGGTCTTTACCTGGCGCAGGGCGTCTTCTTGCTTCCTCCACTTCCGTACCATTGATTCGTTAATGTTGAATTCTCTCACAGCTGCTCTATGACCATGTTGTACTGCGTGACTGATAGCGCTGAGTTTGAAATCCGCTTCGAAAATAAATGAATGAATGCACACACCCTAATGCTGAAGCACATACCGTATTACTCCGCGATGTTTCCTGACTACGGTGGCTGTGAGCTTCGTAACTTACCAAGGGCGTGCTAAAACATTTTGACAGATTTATGAGCGCCGTGTACCATCTACAATCGGTTCTAGGTCAGAAGGCTCAACCAGAATTAATTTATACATTAGACGCACCGCATTTTAAGGCGCACTGTCGATTTTTGAGAAAATTAAAGGATTTTAAGTGCGCCTTATGGTTCGAAAAATACAGTATTCTCTTTATTTTTTTGAGCAGTGTATATCATATTGTAGACAATTTTAAACTTGGCTTCATCACTGCATAATCCTCTTTTCCACTGACCTTCATTCCATTCTTTGTGAGCTTTAGCATATTTTAGTCCTTTCTCTCTGTTCCTTTTCTGAAAAAATGTTTTTTTGGCTGCTACACTTCCAAAAAGACTATTCCTGATCAATCTTCTTCAGACTGTAGAAGGATCAACTTGGCATCCTGATAAAGCTACCAGACGCTGCTATTGCTCAAGTGTAAGGGCAGGACACGCTAAATACTTGGCACTGTAGCCTATAGTAGCTGTTTTTTTTCTCATGTTTTGGTTATATTCTAACAAAGAGACTGATAAATAATTATGTATGGTCATCGTTCTAATGCTAAAATCGTGGTACAGTCGTACCTTGGCACTCGGCCACTTTACAAATCATCAAATTCCGTTCTTGACATATTTCGACGTGGAAAAAAATAAAACCTGTCTCTGGAACTGATTCATTCAATTTACATTATTCTTTATTGTAACAATTCACTCAGCACTCCACAGGCCTTTGAAACGAGGTACCACTATATCTAATCTAATGGTATCCTAAGACTTTTGCACAGTACCGTATACATTTAGCCATGCGGATGATTTCATCCAGAGGATGTGGGTGGACCGTCTTAGTGGGGGATTGCAATGGTCTCCTAATGAGCAGCTGCAAACAAGTCAAGCAGTCAATGAAATGTGGTTTATGTGGAGTCCAGGTTAATAGCTGGCGACCCTACTATACCACTTAACACTGGAATCGGTACCGTAAACAGGCTGGTCATCAGTCGAGTACGTCCTGGAGCCTTGATGAAGCAGTCTGGCACAGAGCGGGCAGTTTCATCCAGTGCCAGTGGGTTAATGAATGTATGCTCTTCGAGAAGGACCGTGGCCCGCAGGCACTCTCCCAGATGTCATAACGTGTTGCATGCAGCAGTGGCCGAGGATGTTAGGAGATTAGAGGAGTTTTCACAGGTGGAGAGCGTTAAAGCTCTGGCAGGTTCATCCCCGATGAGCGAGCATCCGCCGGATTGAACCGGGCCCCGATTCATTTCTCAGCGCCGATTTCAGAGGTCAGCTTCATCAGCGCTGAGAGAGCGAGAGAGGGAGGACGCTTCATGGAGAAATATTAGTACATGCACAGGGCCAAGAAATGTTTCACTAGCGTCAAGAGATTATCTTCATGATTGCGAGGACGTGAGTACACAAGTGTATGAACTGTGATAACAGAGAGAAAGACTCAGTAAATTAGATCAGTATGCAGACTCTGGGTTTCGTCAGCCTGATAAACTCGAGCATAGAGCCATGCAAAATCACCTTCGAAAAACGTCAGCAAACGAAGCACCCAAAGAGCGCCGCAACTTCCCAACAAGTCGGGTTGGAAAGGTCGGTTCCAGCAGATCGGGCCCAGTGTGTCAGGTCCAGGAAGGTAGCCCTGAGAAGTTCATTGTAAACACGCCGAAAATGCGAAATATTCAGACACTTCTTTTTTGCCTCAAAACTATGCACACCTGTGTGTGTGTGTTTGTGTGTGTTTGTGTGTGTTTGTGTGTGTTTGTGTGTGTGTGTATATATATATATATATATATATATATATATATATATATATAAATAAACACATACGATATTGGGTACATCTAATTTTGGAATAAAGAAAGGAGCACAAAAGCATAATCTTTTTTTATTATTATTTCTTTAAACACCATCATTTGTTTTAAACGTCTGTCCGATTAAACGAAGTTGAAGCTTTTACTCAAATCTAATTTCTTATTAATTATTATTCATTTTACCATAATTCTTATTAACATCAGTTTGAACCTGAAGGTTTTATAAGCAAGTAAAACAGCTCTGTAGTTCCAAGGAGTAGAAGGAACAACAGAGGGAAGAAGAAACATGAAGATGAAAACAAGTCCATTATGAAAAGCTGCAGGTGGAGAGGCAGACTGAAAATACAGGAGCTGTTTCCTGAAACATGGAAGCAACAGTGATGGCGATCGGTCAGGGAGTTTGTCACAAGTTTGCTAAAATCAAACAGTGGGCGAATAAAGAGCATCCGAAAAATCAAACTCAAATGAATTTGCTGTCGCACAAAAAAAACTTAAGGTCAGCGTTTATCAGCCTTGACAGGGTACCTCCAACAAATCCTGTCCACTCAGCAACAATGGGTCAGATGCAGCAGGTCAATTCCAAACAGATCAGTTCCGATATATGTAAAGTAATGACACCTTTTCCAAATTGTGCATTTCTGTTTTTGTTTGAACTCGATGAACTTTGTTAATAGTTTGTGTATATGCTATATGTTCCCTGTAGAGGTTGTTAATGTAACTTATTATATGACAAGGATGTTGCCATTTTCCAGCTCTTAATACTAATTCTGGTGGACTGTGGTAGCCTAGTCATTAAGGTACCGGACTATGGACCAGAAGGTCCAGGCTTCAACTCCCACCTCTACCAAGCTGCCACTTGAGCAAGACCCTTGACCCAAAATTGCTTGTATTGTAAGAATGCATCAATTGTAAGTCGCTCTGGATAAGGGCGTCTGCTAAATGACATAAATGTAAATTCTGTTTTCCACACTCATCATTAATTCGCTGTCGATGGAAAGAGCCGTTTCCTTAATTTAATAGGTTTCTATAACTGTCACTTGCTCTGACTGAGAGCTCTGACTTTATGTACTTTATACAAGTGTTTTATTAATGGGGATTTTATTAATGTGTTCCCACAGACACACCTCATTACAAACGTACTGTAACACTATAAATATTACTTTCTCTGTGTGTGCGCATGTGTGTCTACCATGTATGTATTACCTTGTGGGGACGTTTGGTCGGAAAGGGTCTGACATTTTTTTACATGGTGGTAAAACGAGGAAAACTTTTTTTTTTTTTTGCCAGAAAAACAAACTTTCTTTAAAAAGAAGGGTCATAAGATTTGCTACTGAGGTTTAAGGTTAGGGTTAGGTGTAGGTGTAGGTGTAGTCTTAATTAGCTACAGTGATCATCATGTCATGGAAGGTCCCCACACTGATAGAGAGACAAGCCCAAACCGTGTGTGTGTAATGACTGGCACTGTGGCAGGGTTATGATTTAATCTGGGATGCTGCCACTTTACGCCTCTGCTCTGTAGGATGATGTCACAACTCAACAGCAACTCAACAGCTCCTCAAAACACAGCTGCAACTCAGCAAACTTTTTTTCCCCCCTTCTTTCTCTTTTTCTTAATTTCCTTCTTTCTCTCTTATTTTTCCTTTAATCTTTGTGTTATTCGCTCTCCTTTTTCCTTTCCCTTTTCTTTGCTTCTTTGTCTTTTCATACTTACTTCTCCTGTCAATGTTTTTTTTTCCTCCGTTTTCTTGCTTACTCTCCACTTTCTTCTTTCTTTCCCTTTCACACCAAACACTAACATTTTGACTGTGTGTTTTAGGAGCTGTATACATACAACCCACACAGGACGTTAAGAACCCTGTCATCTATGGAGTCTTCTCTGTTTCTGGGTATGTGTGTGCATGAGTGTGAATTGTGTGTGTGTGTGTGTGTGTGTGTGTGTGTGTGTGTGTGTGTTGGGTCTACCCACAATTGCTTGGACTGTAAGACTGTACCAGTTGAAAGTTCTCTGGACAAGAGCATCTGCTAAATGTAAAATGGAAATGCAAAGGCTGTGTATCTTGCGCAGTGTGTTACAGACATTACACTCTAACAGGACTGTTTAATGGCGTAAAAAGCCATGCATTAGTGTTAATAAAATGTACAGTACATGTCATGTACGGTACTGTGCGAAAGTCTTAGGCCACCATTAGATTAGATATACCATTTGTTTGTGAATGGTATAATGACCATATACTGTATAATTATTTCTCTGTCTCTTTATTAGAAAACAAACAGAAAATATTGCTAATTGTATGCAGTATTAAAAAACTGAAGGAAACAGCATCTATAGGCTACAGTGGCAAATATTTAGTGTGACCTCCATTACACTAGAAACTTACATTTCTACACTCCAAAGAAGCTCGATCAGGATTGGTCTTTTTGGAAGAGTAGCAGCCAAGAAACCACTTTTTCAGAAGGGGAACAGGGTAAAAAGGCTGAGCTATGCTAAAGCTCACAAAGATTGAAATGAAGGTCAGTGTATCATGGAGTGACGAGTTTGAGTTTGAAGTTTGAAATGTTATATATGGTCATTATACTATGGCTAAAACAACAAATTTGGTGGCGGCTTAAGACTTTTGCACAGCATTCTACCTTGACTCTCAACACGAAAAAGGCGTGGCAAATTAACTATTTGTGTTGTGCGTGGTCATATAAATATAAATGTCATAGAAATGTACTTTTTTAGCACTTCATAGTCCTGAATATTTTTCTGTCCACTGCAGGTCGGTGTTTAAAGGCTCGGCAGTCTGCGTTTACTCCATGGCAGACGTTCGCATGGTGTTTAATGGGCCGTTTTCACATAAAGAGGGTCCAAACTACCAGTGGGTGGCGTACACAGGCAAAATCCCCTACCCTCGGCCAGGAACGGTGAGCATTGTGCAGTTCTTTCCAGGACTGGAATAATGAAACAGTTTTAGTGCTAGGACCACTTCGGCTGACTAAACTAAGTAGACTAACCCTGCCTTCCTTTTCACAGTGTCCTGGAGGGACCTTCACCCCCAATATGAAGTCAACAAAGGATTATCCAGACGAGGTCATCAACTTCATGCGGAACCACCCAACCATGTACAACGCCGTGTATCCTGTGCACAAGCGCCCCCTGGTGGTTAGGACCAACGTAGACTACGAGTTCACCTCCATCGCCGTCGACCAGGTGACAGCAGCCGACGGAAACTACGAGGTTCTGTTCCTGGGGACAGGTGAGTGTGTGTGGGGGAATTCCAGCATATGAAATGATGAGTATTACCTCTGGATGTTCTTCTGTATGATTGCGTGACCTTGACGTAATCAGAACGCTTGTTTTTGGTGGCCAGAAATGTCTTGTAGAATGAATAAAAACGATTTCATGCTTAAGGGTACTTTATCCATACACTAAAAGACTGAGACCAGTGGGCCACCCCGTGAAAACTGGAAGTAAGGCTTTAGCAAGCCTATATGCTACAGAGGAAGTAAAACATACGTAAGACCTGTGTAAGTTCTCAGTCATCCAGGTCGTGGTATACTTGAGTGTTGAGTTGAAAGCAACTGGACTTGTTGACTCTTGAAGATGTTTCACCTCGCATCCAAAAGGCTTCTTCAGTTCCAGAAACTGATGGGGAATCCCAGCTATTTAACGCTAATGGGGTGTCACCTTGGGGGTGGTCCTGAGAGTCCTTGACCCACCCTGTCAAAACCTGAGTCGTTAAGATCACAACCAGGCTGTGACCCATTAATGAGCCCCACCCTGCTATCACATGAGTCCTTAGGGTCACATGGGTCGAGGTATGAATGGGGGTTAAACCTCCTGGGAAGGGATACTCACTCTCCGCCAAAAGGCTTCTTCAGTTCTACAAACTGATAGGGAGTCTCAGTTATTTGACCCTAATGGTGGTGGTCCTGAGAGTCCTTGACCCACTCTGTCGAAACATGAGTCGTTAGGATCACAGGAGCCAAGCTGTGGCCCATTAGTGAGTCATTGCCTCACCCTGCCATCATGTTAGAGACACATGGGTCGAGGTGTGAATGGGGGTTAAACCTCCTGGGTTGGGCATCTCAAGACTACTGATGGGTGTCTGTTAGCTGGTGAAGGAAGAAAAAGGCAGTTTTGAGACGTGTCATTGAAGCCCAATGCAATGCAAACCCAAAAATGGAATGAATTTAGTTTTCTGGAGAGCTCTGCAGGGAATAGTTCCTCCCAAATTACTATATTCTCACAGGCTGACTGGAAATGTAATAAGATGCCGAAATTTGCATGGCTATTGTTCTACTGTGATGAATAAGTTAAAGGACTACACAGCTCAATCAGAAATTTAATTCAGATTATCATCAGTTGGATTATTGTGTTATGATTTGGGCTGCAAAACATGAACACTTTCTCTTCCGATGTAGCTATTCATACTAACAATATCATTAGGGGATTATTAGGCTGCTAGTCGCTGATGCTTGGAACAGTTTAAGGAAAAAAAAGGAAGTGGAAGGATGATGCAATCAAAGGAACACTGGAAAAAACATTCAAAAGCCTGAAGACAAAAGAAAAGACTGAGAGAAACTCAATCCAAATCTCACATTGAGTCTCAGATCGACTTGTTTTGGTAACATTGTTACTAAATTTGTACAGCAACTTTGTAGAAATCCTCATTTTCATCCCTGAAGCTCTGGATCAGGAAACATGAAGGACTACACAAAGAAGAGACTTGGCTGTGGAGACAGGCAAACGTTTAAATGGTCTGGCTAGGTGGTGGTAAAAGCACAAAAGAGCCTCCTGAAAGCCTTAATCAGAGGAGGATCTGCAAATCTGACTTCACAGCGGCCGCAGGTTCAGTTTCTGTTTTACAGGCCACTTGGGTACATAGAGGCAAAAGAAACAGCTAAAAGAAGGATACTGTCGAATTAAAGGGATCCGAGAGAAAGCTTACGGTAAGGGTCACGACCTCGGCTCCACCCACTCAATTAGTGTTTTACATTAGTGGAAGGGTTACCCTGTAAAACTAAATAGCTTCTCATTAGCAGTAAACGTCTTAATAAAAGCCTTATGATCTCCATACGGTTAGCATTCAGGATCTCTGATGAGTGTTGGTGATGGAGGGCCTCTGTTATAACAATACAAATACTGTACTATAGCCTGGAACCCCCCCTCCCCCCCCCCTCCCCTCCCCTCCCCCCTCCCCCAAAGACTCTAACCAGGACAAAATGGAGCACACCGTGACATCAAGTCGTACATATTTTGCTATAATATGCTTCCATCTCAGTCTGTATGTCAGTTTCTTCTTTGTTCTTGTCATTCATTCTCCATGTCTGTTGTTTATTTTGTCTTTTCTTTTTAATTCTTAATACATTTTTCTCTTTTTTATTCATGTTTTGACTTTTGCTTTTTATCTTTTGTACATGTTCTTTCTTTTGATTTCCTATTTGCTATTAGACTATATGACTTTCCAACTGTTTTTGCATTGTCCATTGTTTTTTGTTTTGTTATTTTTATTTTTTCATTTAACCAGGAGGTCTCTTGGGATTAAAATCTCTTTTTGGAGGGAGACCTGGCCAAGACAGCACACAGTTTCCAGTTAAATAATCTAACATAAAACCAACATGAGACAATTTAAAAGTTATGCTTTTCTTTCTTACTTTTTATTGTTATTTATTTTCTCAGCTCTTTCAAATTTCTCCTTTTTTGTCTTAGTCATTTTTTTCTTTTTACTTATCCCATCTTTTTACACTCATTTATACACTTTTTTGTATTTGACTTGTGGCCATTATCTTTATTCTGTCTTGACTTTCTTCATTTATTTTCTTCCTTCCTCTGTCTTTTTTATATATTTTCTGTCATTCCTTTATCATTTTATTTATTTATTTTGCTTCTACTCTTTTCTTGTAGTGTTTCTTTGTCTAATTTAATTTTCTTTCTTTCTTTTCTCTGACATTTTTCATATTTTCCTTCTCATTTTTATTTGTGTTTGTTACATGTTCTACCCAGTTTGAATTCCCTTCCTTATTTTTTTCTATTATTTATCTTCTATACTTTTGTCATTTTTTTCTTTTCTGTCATTCTTTAGTTTTTTCTGATATAACTATGTTTATTTCTCTTTCATTTTTTTTCATTTTTGCTCTATTGACTTATAGCATTCTGTAAATCCTAAATGCTGTTGTTTTTTGTTTACAGACAAAGGGACAGTGCAGAAAGTAATTGTGCTGCCCAGAGATGACCTGCAGACAGAGGAGCTCGTCCTCGAAGAGGTGGAAGTCTTCAAGGTCAGTTCAGATTTGTTTCTTTCTGTTTCTCCCTTTATTTTATTCTATACTTGACTTTCTTTTTCCTGGTGTTTGTTTTTGATTTGTCTTTCCATTGGTTCTATGAGTCTTTCCCTCCCTACTTTATCTTTTATTTCATTTTGTTTTTCTTTGGTATTATTTCTTGTTTTCTGTCATTCCCTTTTATTCCTTAATGCTTTGTCTGCTTTGTTTTCAATACTTTTAATAATTTTTCTTTATTTTGTCCTTTTCTTTATTAATGTCCTTATATTTTATTCTGGCTTTTTCATTTTGCCCTTACTTGCATGCATCTTTCTTCTTTTCTTCCTTTTTGCTCTTCTTATTTTTTCCTTTCACTATTTTCTCCTGTACTTCAGTTTCATTCTTTCTTTTTCTTTGCATGATTAGTTTTCTCATTCCTGTGGTTATTTGTCTGTACTTTTATGAGTATCGTGAGTCACTTCATTATCTATAAATGCTCTCTCTCTCTCTCTCTCTCTCTCTCGCGCTCTCTCTCTCTCTCTCTCTCTCTCTCTCTCTCTCGCTCTCTCTCTCTCTCTCTCTCTCTCTCTCTCTCTCTCTCTCTCTCTCATATTCTATCTCAGGTCCCGACTCCTATTACCACCATGAAGATTTCTTCTAAAAGAGTGAGTAGTTCAGAGGCTCCGCCCTGTTAGTAGAGTTTAGACAGAACCTCATGGGGGAAAAGATGCATCTGAACCTTTAGTGCTCTCTCTCTCTCTCTCTCCCTCTCTCTCTCTCCCTCTCTCTCTCCCTCTACCCCATTCGCTCTATCCATCTTCTGTACATGGTCATAAGTCAGAACCCTGACCACCCCTATCACCCCCACCCCCCTCTCTCTGGTATTTAAGAGTAATGAACACAGTCATAGCACTGACATCCAGCATTCATAAAACTCAGGTTAACCTCTGGCTGCTCTTTTACTGCTCTCTTCTTTAAAAAGAAATATCAAAGCAGTAAAGTTGTGCAAGCAAACATTTTTACCAGACAACATTACAGTATGGTTGGAAGTTGTGCTGATACCATCCAGTATTCCACGTATTACTCAATAACAAATCATAAATATTGTTCATTTTGTGGCTTGAGAGGCAAAATACCCTGTCCCCACATAGACCAGATGAAAGTGAGACAGACTGAAGATTGGGGGGGGGGAAACAATCAAGAACGTAAGAAGGAAATTAAAAGGAAAAACATGAAAAGCTGGCAAAATGAGTGCAATTTAAAAATCATTATTAATTAGAATAGTATTGAAAAAGAAGTGGGGGGAAATCAAGATGCTTTGCTTTGGATGCTTGGGTGGTGCCGTGGTTCGAATGCCAGCTACGCATTCTGGACGGACCATCGGATGTAGACATGATTGGGGAGGGGAGGCTGATTGGGCGATCATCCACTGGCACTGCAACTGCGACACCTTCCCAGCCCAGCGATTGAACCCTGTGAACTCTAACACCTCCCCTTCAATCCCCGGCTAGGATAACAAAAACAAACACACAGTCTGATGCCAAAGTTTTGACACCTTCTCAGATGATCCTCAGTATCTAATTAAGTTTTCAAAAATGAACTGTTTATTAAAATGGCAACTTCTGATGGCTTGTTGTCTACAGCAACAGCTGTATGTGGCGTCTGCAGTTGGCGTGACCCAGCTGGCACTGCACCGGTGCGACGTGTATGGCGAGGCTTGTGCCGACTGCTGCCTGGCACGTGACCCATACTGCGCCTGGGATGGCAAATCCTGCTCACGCTACTCGGCATCACACAAGAGGTGAGCGCTCACTTCTCACCCGAGCCGTCTGTCAGTGTAGTGTTTCTGGGTTTGGGTTATTAGAATGCTTGTTCTAAGGATTTCTGATAGGAATTGTGCTTTGTTCGGGCCACAGGAGACCAGATGAAAATAAGTCTCTCTTATATTGTAACCCTGGCTGCCTTTTAGGCGCAGTCGGAGACAGGATGTTAAATATGGAAACCCGATACGGCAGTGTCGCGGATACAACTCCAACAGTGAGTCTCCACTACAGTCCACTTTATGTAAACCATCTGCATGCGATGATTAAGGTTAAGATGCAGCGTCAGTGGTGTAATTGTGTGTGTGTGTGTGTGTGTGTGTGTGTGTGTGTGTGTGTGTGTGTGTGTGTGTGTGTGTGTGTGTGTGTGTGTGTAGTTAATAAGAACACACTAGAGATGGTACAGTACGGTGTGGAGAGCAGCACAACCTTTCTAGAGTGCCAGGCCAAATCTCCACATGCCGCCATCAAGTGGCACTTCCACAAAGACAACAGCGACCGCAAGAGAGAGGTACACAAACTCACACACACTTCAGAAAAACAATATTTTACTTTGTGTAATGGTGGAACTAGGCTGTTACAGTAGTACCTAAGCAGCTACAGTCTTGTGATAATCAGCAAATGGTTTAATGCTTAATCCCAAAACAAGGACTCTGTTGGGCTCTTGAGCAAGACCCCAGATAAGGGGCATCCAATCATATTCGTAAAGCCCTAGTGTGTTTTCGTTCCAACCAGGACCAAGAGTGTCTCCATTTAAAATAAATAAATAAAATAAAATAAAAGTTTGTCTATATGTATATACAGTGTGTGTGTACACTGCTCAAAAAATAAAGGGAACACTTAAACAACACAATATAACTCCAAGTAAATCAAACTTCTGTGAAATCAAACTGTCCACTTAGGAAGCATCACTGATTGACAATTAATTTCACATGCTGTTGTGCAAATGGAATAGACAACAGGTGGAAATTATTGGCAATTAGCAAGACACACTCAATAAAGGAGTGGTTCTGCAGGTGGGGACCACAGACCACTTCTCAGTACCTATGCTTTCTGGCTGATGTTTTGGTCACTTTTGAATGTTGGTGGTGCTTTCACACTCGTGGTAGCATGAGACGGACTCTCACTACACCAGTGGCTCAGGTAGTTCAGCTCAGCCATGATGGCACATCAGTGTGAGCTGTGGCAGAAGTTGCTAGTGTCTGTCAGCGTAGTGTCCAGAGGCTGGAGGTGCTACCAGGAGATAGGTCAGTACACCAGAAGACTTGGAGGAGGCCGTAGGAGGGCAACAACCCAGCAGCAGGACCGCTACCTCCGCCTTTGTGCAAGGCGGAACAGGAGGAGCACTGCCAGAGCCCTGCAAAATGACCTCCAGCAGGCCACAAATGTGCATGTGTCTGCACAAACAGTTAGAAACCGATGAGGGCCCGACGTCCACAGATGGGGGTTGTGCTCACAGCCCAACACCGTGCAGGACGCTTGGCATTTGCCAGAGAACACCAGGATTGGCAAATTCGCCACTGGCGCCCTGCGCTCTTCACAGATGAAAGCAGGTTCACACTGAGCACATGTGACAGACGTGACAGAGTCTGGAGACGCCGTGGAGAGGGATCTGCTGCCTGCAACATCCTTCAGCATGGCCGATTTGGCAGTGGGTCAGTAATGGTGTGGGGTGGCATTTTTTGGAGGGCCACACAGCCCTCCATGTGCTCGCTAGAAGTAGCCTGACTGCCATTAGGTACCGAAATGAGATCCTCAGACCCCTTGTGAGACCATATGCTGGTGTGGTTGGCCCTGGGTTCCTCCTAATGCAGGACAATGCCAGACTTCATGTGGCTGGAGTGTGTCAGCAGTTCCTGCAAGATGAAAGGCATTGAAGGCTATGGACTGGCCCGCCCATTCCCCAAGACTGAATTCCGATTGAGCACTCGGGACTTTTCAATGTCTCGCTCCATCCACCACGTCACATTGCACCACAGACTGTCCAGGAGTTGGGCCGATGCTTTAGGTCCAGGTCTGGTCGGCGATCCCTCAGGATACCATCCGCCACCTCATAAGTATGTGGCCCGGCCGTTTGTAGGGAGGTTCATAACAGGCACGTGGAGGCCAACGACACAATACTGAGCCTCCTTTTGACTTGTTTAAGGACCTTACCTCAAAGTTGGATCACGCCTGTATGTGTTTTTTCCACTTTAATTTTTTGTGTGACTCCATATCAGGCCTCCATTGGTTAATAAATTTGATTTCCATTGATGATTTTTGTGTGATTTTTTTTTTGTTGTCAGCACATTCAACTTTGTACAGAACAAAGTATTCAATGAGAATATTTCATTCATTCAGATCTAGGATGTGTTATTGGAGTGTTCCCTTTATTTTTTTGAGCAGTGTGTATGTATGTATGTATGTATGTATGTATAACCTCTGTACATTATGAAAATGGTCTACCAAATATACATATATTTAACTATTTAAAGATATATGTATGTATATGTATGTATGTGTGTGTATATATATATATATACACATTTGGTTTAGCATTTTTGGTAGACCATTTTCATAATTTACAGAGGTTTTGTTTTTGTATAAACAGTAATAAATAGTATATATATTACTTGTAGCTCTGTTTGGCCCTAGATAAATGGCATCCAGTTAGATTTGTCAAAGCTTAGTGTGTTTTGTTCCAACCAACACAGTGTATATATTTTAAAAAACATATATAATATAAAAACTGACTTTTGGTTGACCATTTTCATAATGTACAGAGCTTTTGTTCCTGTTTCTATGGCAGAGGACAAATTATAAATGGTACCAGATGCTGGTGGCTTAATTTCCAACACATTTGTTAATTAATAACAGCCAAATTTACTTATAAAAGTCAATAGCCCAGTACCTTCATCGTTGGTAGAACACGGAGTGAGTTTACATGCACTTAATAATCCAATAATGGGAAACCTCCAGGTTTACATGACTCGGTTGATAATCGGATTTCTGTTTTGCTACCAGCCAATAATCTCACGGGAGGTGGTGACGTAAACTCCAAACCTTTAATAATTAAATAATGAATTTCATCATTTCCTCAAGCACATACTGTGTTTGAGTCTTTGTTTGGTTGCCATTTTTGGATGCTGCCTTTAATTCCAGGGTTGCCAGATCCTGCGAGAGAAACAAGCAACCAGGTCTATGGAAAGAAGCCCAAAAGGATCAAAGTCTCTTAGAATTACAGGAACTGGCAACCACGTTTGATTCCGCTAGCCACTTTCACTGCAAAGAAAACCGATTGAAACTGGAGAATACGTGTGCTGATAAATCTGCTTACTGAGCTCAAATCCAGCTGTAAATCTTAATCTGACTACTTGGATAATCAGATAACTGCAAACGCAATCACAGTCTCCACAGTGGTGACTGCTCTGCTAGTGGAGCCAAACTGGTCAGTTGATGAAATGAAAGGTGCACAAACATGTGGTCGACCAACAGCAAAGAAACCAAACCGTTTCCTTTCTTGCAGGTTCGATCTGACGGCCGCATCCTGAAGACGGATCAGGGTTTGCTGCTCCGCTCCCTGCAGTCAACTGACTCTGGCATCTACATCTGCTCAGCCACCGAAAAGAACTTCAAGCACACGCTGGTGAAGCTGCAGCTGGTGGTTCTGTCAAGTCAGGCGGTGAACAGCGTTCTCCTGGAGAGCGGTACACGGCCGCAGACCAGCACATGGACGCCCAGCACGGGGCAGTACCGCGAGCTCCTAAGCATCCTAAGCCAGCCAGAGATGGGTCTCATCAACCAGTACTGCCATGACTACTGGCAGCTGGGGGACTCGATGAGAGACAGCGGCAGCGTTAAACCCAGCGAGCTCAACGAGCAGAAGAAACCTCGCAACCGCCGGCACCACCGGGATGAGGACGATGACGACGAGGAGGAGACATGAGGAAATCCGTTCTAAACGAGGCACAGACTTGCGAGGAAATAAAAAAAAAAAAAACAACATAAATAAGATTCCGAACTTGGGCTGAGATGAATGCATACAGAGTATCATACACAGTATTTATTGTAGGTTGTAAATAGTATAATTCTGTGGATTTCTTTGTACTTCAATACAAAAGCTGAAAAGAAAGAATGCTGTATAGGGCGGATATTATTGTTATATCGTCTTTATCATCAGAACAAGAAAAGAAACCCATTTTCATCAAGTCTTGCAAACTTTGGACGCAAAAACAGACGTTTCTGATGTCTTGGACTCGCCTACAAACGAGAGACTTTATTCCGGCAGGCTGGAAACGTTATTCTGAAATCTGTTGCAGAGAGACTTGTTGCCGATTCATCCAGTCTTCCATCGTTTTTGAGCTCATCTATATATGCACATGACGTCCACCAGTATTGCACAATTGTTTCAAACTGAATCTAAAGAGCAGGGTGAAATCATCAAAGCAGATCATCAGTCAACACCGGTTTGGACCTCGTGTAATGTTACATTATTAAAAAGAGGGTAAAATCAGACATAGTGTTTGAAACCACTGCAGAAAGACTGGCGAGTTCACCGGCATTTACCACAAAAGCACAAAGCGACTCAAGTCATTAGGGTGCTACACAATGCATAACTGCAACCAGTCAGGATTGGCTAGTATTATACAAAGTAATACAGGTATGCACCGTTTAACAACCACATTAGGTTCTGTGAAACCGGTCATCGATCGAAATGGTCGTTGACCGGACATTACCACAGTCACAGACTTTTTATGCCTCTACAATATAAATATAAAGGGTATTGTCACAAGAAATGCATGCAAATGATACGTAAATGAAACGTCCGAGATGCTGCTAAAAACATGAGACGGAATGCTACCATCTACACGGCATCCGAAGCGTAAACAGATCCCTCCTTCCAGGAAATACACAAGACCATGGTTCTCCAGTTACACAAGCACACATTAGAGTGTGGAACCAAAAAATACACACGAACGATGGAATACATACCTCACTGGCTGCGCACAACCAAGAGGGAATGAGTCCACTTGAAGAAACAATTCAGGGTGGGCCATTTATATGGATACACCTAAATAAAATGGCAATGGTTGGTGATATCAACTTCCTGTTTGTGGCACATTAGTATATGGGAGGGGGAAATCTTTTCAAGATGGGTGTTGAGCATGGTGGCCATTTTGAAGTCGGCCATTTTGGATCCAACTTTATTATTTCCAATGGGAAGGGGGTCATGTAACACATAAAACGTATTGAGAATTTCACAGGAAAGAACTTTATTCTTTCATGAGTTATTTACAAGTTTATGACCACTTCTAAAATGTGTTCAAAGTGCTGACCATTGTGTTGGATTGTCAATGCAACCCTCTTCTCCCACTCTTGACACACTGATAGCAACAACGCAGAAGAAATGCTCTTCTCCCGATCTGACCCCCTTAGACTTTTATCTTTGGGGTCATCTGAAGGCAATTGTCTATGTTGCAGATGTGCAGCATCTGAAACAACGGATCCTGGAAGCCTGTGGTAGCATTTCTTCTGCGCTGTTGCTATCAGTGTGTCAAGAGTGGGAGAAGAGGGTTGCATTGACAATCCAACACAATGGTCAGCACTTTGAACACATTTTAGAAGTGGTCATAAACTTGTAAATAACTCATGAAAGAATAAAGGTCCGTTAAAACCAAGCACACCATTGTTTTCCTTGTGAAATTCTCAATAAGTTTGATGTGTTACATGACCCTCTTCCCATTGGAAATAATAAAGTTGGATCCAAAATGGCCGACTTCAAAATGGCCGCAATGGTCAACGCCCATCTTGAAAAGTTTTCCGCCTCCCATATACTAATGTGCCACAAACAGGAAGTTGATATCACCAACCATTCTCATTCTATTTAGGTGTATCCATATAAATGCCCCACCCTGTAGTTTCCAGAACAGGCAATGCAGTATCGCATTTAAATACGTTAAACCTTTAAGTAAATCCAGCACGGCGCTACTAGTAGGAAGTCACGGCGGTCAAATGACAGACATTCGGCACTTTAACGTACAGTATATGTAGGCGAAGCCGGCACTGTGCTTGTAGTGTTAAGCAGAGTACCAACTTTTGCATTTCACGTCTCTGCTTGTGTCCGTGTCTATACATAGCTAATGCAAAGTGAATCAATATTCATGAAAAGAAATTCAATTTGAAAAATGTAAACAAAATAAAGTATGACATAAATAATATTTATGGCAGTAAATATACACACATGCTAAAGCTTTTTTTAATTTGACCAGCTGCAATGTCTGGAGTTAAAGGCAGATTTTTATTTCCTGTTGCAATTTGTTATAATTGTTAAGACCTCGGTCGTTAAAGCGAACGGACGTTACACAGCGCTTACCTGTAGTAGGTTGTGGGCTATTAGACTCTCTGTGATCATTTTTGAAGTAGCCAAATGCAGTAGATATTTTTGCTAATTTTGTCTTTTTACCAGGGGTGAAAACTTCAGTTTTTTTTGTGTGTAACACCAATCCAAGTACAAACAAACTTTTAGATAAAGTAAATAGCTAAACTTTAGGGGAAGTCTAATCCTCAATGGCTTGCACTAGCATTGTGCTCAAGTATATAGTGTCATTCCAATTGGAATTCAGGGTTGACTTGGCTTAATATTTCATTTTATTCATATTTCAATTTCCAAATTACACATTTTAACTGTAATGTCATGTCAGCTTGGCTTTCAGTTTCAGGCTTCTAGATCTTTCCTCTTTAAAATAAATAGGAGCCTGGTCTTCATCACTGGAAATGTCTCCATCGCCAAGGTGGACCAATTTATCGTAAGGACTGTTGTAACACTGGAAACACCAAGCCGCCTGGTGTCCTATGATTATCAATAATAATAAATGCTGAGGACCTCCGAGGTCTCAGCTTACAGAGGTATTAACATTAACTTCTGGAAGTAGTACAACAGTGAATGAGGACAACACTATCAGGATTGATACTAATTAGAGTACATCAGTTGTGGGTGCTGACTAACAATGCATGCTATTGTTAATACAGGACATCTTCAGTAAGCAATGACATTGAGTCTAGAGCAGGAAAGCACCCAGGATAAGGCTAGGCTATCACCAGGTATACTGAAATACCTGATGCATTAGTTTTCTCTAGGAAAACAGAAGATGTTCAATATCCCAGATTGTCTAATGGTCCAGATAATGCAGTATATATTGCCCCATTATTAGCCAAAACTCCACAGGACATTTTATGAGCATCAGAAAGCTGGCTTTTCACTGTGTGCATGACTATTGTATTTGTACTGTAATTATGAACCTGCTACATCTGTTCTATTTTCATATGTATTTGTGCAAGCCAGGAAATCAAAGGTCTTCCTTGGAATCGTAACTGAGGGAGATGAATTCGTACGTTTATTTTGTACACCTTCCCACATGCAGTGTGGGAATTGTTACTGTTCCGCATATCCCTTCATCTTCCTCCCTACAGTGAGAGGATGTGGTTGTATAGTTTATCGGTAATTAATAACCGTCGGTTTTTAGAACTAAAAGCACAGGTGATGTTAATGTAATGACTCGTTTAATGACCAGACCCCCCTTCCCCTTTTCTTGATGGTATTGCTGAGTAATAAATTAAAGCTCTATATTTTATAGTAATCAAAAGTTGCCTTTATTTTTTATAAATACATGTCTTGCTGTGTAGAGCCATGGTTCCCACAGGGGGGGTGCCAAACATCACAGGAGGCTTTGTTTGCTCTGAGGTGCACCGAGTTTGTTAGAGTACAATTTGCACATTATAAAATTAAAATAACACACTCCCTGGAAACTAAATTAGTATATAAAATTACTTCAATAGATACTAAAAAGAGTAGGCAATTATTACACATAATGGATCATTATTACTTCCAAGGAAAAAAGGTTGGGAACCACTGGTTTAGAGCAATCTGTACTGGATTATAGTAATGTAGGTTTAGAACTGATGGAATATGGAAAATCAGAAAAAATGGAACATTAGATTCAGACCTACAGTGTATACAGAGTATAGTTAGTAGACTGGGGAAACAAGTTTAAAATAATTATTCAAGAAAATGCTGATGCACAAATTGACATTACACAGGATCCAATAAGCAAAGTCTTGACTGTGAAAGTGATACCTGGTTGGTAGGTGACATGCTCACATCTTGACAAATTGTGCCTTGACCTACATCACACCCTAACATGGCTTAGCTGGATTATATTCTTGGGTTATTGTTATTTGTACTAAATGTTATGTCTACTAAGAAGAATACAAAGCACTTCTGTAAATCGCTGTGGATAAGGGTGTCTGCGAAATGCTGTAAATGTAAAATTTACCTCACATTGTGGTGTCTTTGTGTGGAGTATGTCTCAAAATTAGACCTAGTTCTTCAAATCTGTGGAATACTCTTGCTGCAAAAAATTCCCAGTGAAGCAATGATTGTGGTTTGTGAGAAAAAAAAATTGACTAGAATTAGAAACTTTCACATTCAGATAGAGAAGTCTTCTGAGACTTCTCAAAGGCTTGAGAATGCAAAAGACCAAGGTCAGTGTTTCTGAGGAAAAGCAGTGCTTGTTTTTTCATCCAGTTTGGTATATTAATAGTTGTGAAAAGTATGAGCGCAACAACTCAATGTGATAAATAATTGAAATAGGAAAGCAATGTATGATGAGGCCAGTGACTGAGACATGAGAGTCCATGGGACTGAGGTGGCTTAGTGGTTAAGATACAGGCCTCTGGACCAGAAAGTCCAGGGTTCAAATCCCACCTTCACCAAGCTGCTAGCGTTGGGTCCTTGAGCAAGCCTTAACCCACAATTGCTTGGATTGTAAGATTGTATTAATTGTAAGTCACTCTGTATAAGGGTGTCTGATGAGAATTACTAGATCTAATCCAGGACAACAAAAGAACATCTTGAAATCCAGGACAAAATTAGAAGACTATGTACACCAGACTTTAACTGGCTGATCTTCCACATTTAGATTTATTTAAAATTATTCTTATTGTCAGTAGAAAGCCATTCGCGTTGGCTACTGTTTGGTGGCAGAGCATTGAGAACTCATTTGTTCAAGTTCAATTGATTTTTACAACACTTTCAACAACAGAGGTTGTTTTAAAGCAGCTTTACAAAAAGCAAAGTCTATAGCACAAATTTGCAGCCACAGGCAAGAGGATCTCTCTAAGCTCAAATTGAAAGCTCAAAGAGGAACAGGTTCAAACTGAGAACGCATCACTCCAGTTGAGACAACAAGATGAAGTTCTTAAGGGTCTTAACGGTCTTTGTATAGCTGAATATAAAATATATGTTGTGAACAAGGCTCTTTAGGGACTATAACAGGTCTGCTCGAAATGGAACACTTTGTAGCCACTGCGGCATGTCTTGGAGAATGGAATTCTCTACAACAGGCAGCCAAACAGGCTAGGAATCAGGATCTCACACCAGTGTCCAATCTATGAGCTCATCTGGTGACTCCCATCATTACTTGCCACTCATCATGTCTGAGAACTGCAATTCTGTCTTTTCAGACGGCACAATACATCATTGTGGCTTCCACAGACGAGCTTCTTTTGAACCTTTATCTAATCTGATCATTTCAGAACCACGCACTGGCCAGAATGCCTCAGCAACCACAGAAAGGATGAAACGCTGGACTGTCTGCCCCCATCTGGATATTTATCTTTCAGAGTCATCCATCTCACCAGCATGCCGTCACTCCTCACCCATGCAAGCCTTCTGTTCAGTCACAAAGTCTGTATTTATTTTGCTGCACAAGTCTTTTTCTGAATGAGAACGCCATTGTGGAGCTCTTGTTCTGTTTCATTGTGCCACAGTTTCTTCCTTCAGGGTGTTGAGGCGATTGAAGAAAGACTCCTGAAGAATGAGACACAACACCGGAAAGGTACATATTGTCCACTTTGATGTGTTTTGAATGCACTTCATGCTGTTGCTGGTGTATGTGTATCATTTGTGTCAGATTGGTGACTCGGTAGTGTTTGGAAGTGAAACAACAATAAGGGAGTGACATAAGACGAGATAACAGAAAAAGATTTAAATAACGAAGGGCCTGTTTACGTCGAGGTTTGGGAACTTCACGAGACGATGAGGTCATCTGGTGGTTGGTGGTTGTACTGTATCTTCTCCATCGGTGAGTAATATATTCCCCTATACATGTCATTTGAAAGCTGTTGCGTATAGCTTTTGGTTGTTTGTGATCAAGCAATCGTTGAAACCATCATAAAATCGTGAAAAAGAGAAAATGAATCAGAACGCTTGTCGTCATGTAGAAGCAGCAGTTCTAATGCTTCACCACCAGGTGGCACCAAACATTCAGCGTTCAAGCAGTAGAAGAGCATGACTGAACATTTTATCCCTGATCAAGCAGAGATAAAATGTTAAATAAATTATTATTATTATTATTATTATTATTATTATTATTATTACACTATGAATTAACTCCAGAATTAACAGCATCCGAAAGTACCTCAGCCTGGAGCAGTGACGATCCTGTCTATTTTTGTGCGCCATTGAAATTAAACTCCCGGAAGGAGTACCAGCGCTTACTAGCGCATTTCAAATTAAGCTCAAACAAAATAAATGCAGAGATAATAACTGTGACTGGACACAGTCCCTTATATAAATTATAATTTATTCCGAAATCTTCCTGTTCATGTTTACTTCCACTCCACGTTACTCAGATCACACACACACCTGTGTCATCACCATCATAACAAATATGGACACGCCAGTGAAAGTGACTACAGCCCGCACAGACAAATCTTGTAGTGCAAACATTCAGTCTATGTTCAAAATCCGACATTCGTCTGAACAATTCACGCTCCTAAACTATTTCCAGAGGTAAACAATAAACACTGAGTCAACAGTAACTAGCACTTATGTAATGGTCATGTTAAAAATAGCACGTTATTTGGCCAAGCCCACTTCGTTGCTCTTTTTTTAATCATGACCACTTGTTCGCTCGTTGGTTTCTTTAAACTCCACAGCTTTTTATTTTCCTTTGAGACTGCAACCATTCTTCTTGTGGCCTCTTCTTTACAAACGTCCTCAAACGTGGAGGGTTGCAATATCTGCCTTCTAATTTTGTTCACACAGAGACATCACCCCAAGTATTTATGATGTCTGCTAAATGCTATAAAGTGGATTAAAGTCATAACTTTCATTTCATTGCTGGTATCATTCAGGATTCATTGTTCCAACAGTGATGGGCACAGTTCTTGCACAGATGCAGCAAAACAGGCCAAAACCATAATACTACTACCACCACGGTTTACAGATGAAATAAGATTCCTATACTGGAATGTAGTTGTTCTTTCTCCAGACGCAATGTATGTTATTTCAACCAAACAGCTCTACTTTAGTATTATCCGTCCACAAAATGTTTTTCCAGCATGCCATCTGGATTGTTCATGTCATATGATGAGCAGCAATGTTCTTTTTGAAGAAGAGTGGCATTCTCTTTACAATCACTCATGAACATTAGCGTTAGCCAATGTGCAAAAGTCCTTTCTTAGAAGTTACCCTAGGGTTGTTTGTCATTTTTTCGGGCTATTACACACCTTGCTCTTGGAATGCAAGACTATTATCACCTTCAAACTATCTGGAAATGTTGCACTCACAGATGTGTTGTATTATCATGTTCCTCAATAACTAAATGACCAAATGCAATGTTTTTTGTCTCCTTTGTTTAATCTGGTTCTCTTTACCTACTTTTAGGACTTGTGTGAAAACCTGATGATGTTTTAGGTCACATTTATGAAGAAATATGGAACATTTGAAAACTTTTAAGCATCTCTTTATAATCATGCTTGCACAGGATGCTATCGAATATATTTTAGGATAAGCAGTCTGTCCCAGTATGACAACTGATAATATGCATATCATCTATAATTAGACACTTTTAAAAGAAGAAAATGTGAATTTTGTTAACAGTTGTCACCAAAACCCTGGTTTGTATAAGAATCAGACTAAACCTTTAAACTAAGTTTGTAAATGAATCATGGAGGTAAAGCACATGCTGTCTACGTTCCTCATATACTGTAGTGATTTATATCAGCCACTTACAGGCAGGAGTTACCTGATTTAATCCAGGATTTAGACAGAGAGACTTGTCAGTCCTAGCATGGTTGTGGCCTGTGTAGCTGTCAGTCAGGGTAAAGTAGGTGCTTCTGCTCTAAATGTACATGGTCAGCATTAGGTGTGCATAAATATGTGCAACAATAAGACAATCCATTCAAACAGTTCTGTCATATTTGAGTTTCTTTTTATTACTCTTCTTATTTTCAGTTTTTTATTATTATTAAACAGATAAAACTGAGAGAAGGTTAAAGATGAGAGAGAGAGAGAGAGAGAGAGAGAGAGAGAGAGAGAGAGAGAGAGAGAGAGAGAGAAGAGATGCATTACCATTAACAAACCACAGCATCGACTACACAGGAAAATCAACAGACTTAGTACCTGACTAACTTACTAACACACAATGCAAAGGTTCTGCACTAGAAAAGCATTGCTTTGAGTCGTATTAACACAGTATTTTGTTGCGGTCTAAAATGTACGTTTATTCTGTAAAAAATCTTAACCAACAGACTAACATAAAAACGATCCTCGGCCCTTCCTGGTTCTCACGTTTTAAGACCGAAAGCGTTATTTTCATAAAAAATATACAGAAAGAGGTCAAATCCATGAATTCGTAATACAAAGAGTACTGACTGTGAGTGAATAAAAGATAAATAATGCACAAATTAAACAAGAAAAACAACCCTATGCTTGCAACACACACTCTTAACAAACCCTGTAATATAGCTTCCACAAACATGTGAGTATTAGTCACCACATTTGTGACTACCACCTTCTACTGAAATGTATCATTACCCAGTTTAACCAGGGCCCTGTTGATTGTAAATGGTTTTTAGCCGGCTAGGTGGCTAACTGTAGTGAAAACGGTTCCGTGAATCTGGTTATGTTCTGCTGGCTGTGATCTCCGTTTAGGCTTGTTATTAACACAAAGAGGCTTCATTTATTTCCTAAATGTGGACTGGAGGATGGACTGATTCTGCTTGAGCATAACTTAGTATTTGTCAATTTTCACAAGCCCAAATAAAAAAAAAATTGGGACGGTATGGAAAATCCAAATAAAAAATGCAGTGTTCCTTACATTTACTTTGACTTCTATTTAATTGCAGACGAGAGATATCATTTGTTAATAAACAAATGGACACCATGTGCTCCACACCAACGATGAAAAAGAACAATACTGACTGTTTTCGGCAATATATCTGAAAGCCAGGCTCAGCCATGGTACGGGGTTGGGACCTTGGCAAAGGTCATTTACACTTCTGTGATTCCAGCATTAGAAAAGTACATTGAGATTTTAGAGTAACATAAGCTGCCTTCAAGACGACGTCTGTTCCAGGGACGTCCGTGCATTTTTCAACAAGACGATGCAAAACAAGCCAAAATAGAAAAAGTGAGGACTGAAATATGTAAATCTTGTCCAACCCTTCTTTGAGGAACATTGTTTCCAAACATTTCATTAATTCCTCATGCATTAGTTGACAAACTGGAGATCCACTGCCCACCTTTGCTGCTCAAAAACTCTCTTGTGGATACTGATTTTGTAACAAATCACCTGCTTGAAATCACACCATTATTTCATTTTTTTACCCCTTTTTTTTGCCCCAAATCGTCCCAAGTTTTTTGGAACATGTTGCAGGCCTGAAATGCAGGAATGGATGTTTATTAACAAATGAAATAAAGGTCACCAGACAAAACCTGAAATATCTCAGGTTCGTACTGTCTGCAATGAAGTAAAAGCTGTAAAAGCTTGCATTTTCCATCCCATCCCAATTTTTTCTGATTTGGGGTTGTAGATTCATTCAGCATCCATGTTGACCTAAAGCCACTTGCAACTACAGCCAATCCCATCCTAGTTAATTGAGTCCTCCCACTGCAGAGCGTTGTTTTACCTGTTACAAGCACCAGGGCCCATAGCCATCATTTCATATAATAAAACTGAGAGTTCAGTTGGTAGATACACACGTGTTCGAGGGTAGGCCAAGGTGTTCGAGTACTGTCTTCAGCAAGCCCACATCAAGCTAGATACCACTGGAGTAGGGGATTAATCAACATGAACACATTATCCTCATTAAAACTATAGGGAGTTCTTTGGTGTATTGTTTATGCCATTTCTTACTGAACTTTGAGTATAGCCATATAGTTTATCTAGATGTAGCAAAAGGGTGGAGGGTTTTGACTATTTTCAAATGGTTGCATTTTCCCAAGCACTGGTGATCCCAAGCTCCCATATCTGTATAATCAACCGTCTTTTTTAGAGTCTTGGGTCGACTGAAACCTATATTCGTAAATTCCTGTATTCCCAGGGATACATTGGCATCATAGGCATGTCTAGCCTCATTCTAGGGGTGCAAGCTCCCCTAAATTGAGTTTCAGCACCCCTAAAAATAAGAGTATTTTTATATGGTTAATATTTTAACAATGAAGATACAGCACTAATCCTTGCCTCGCAAATGGTATGATCCATATTCTCTCTTCTAGGCACAGCATTTCCACTACCCAAAGGTTCTTCAATCCCAAGTGTCCATAGTTCATAATTATACTTAAAAAAAATACACATTGCTGGGCTGTCTCATTGGTACTCATCAAGACTCCTAAAGCTCTGATCCTAGAATCAGCCCTGATTATCATATTCCACTATTTCCAGAGTTATTCGTCCCTGGCGTCCTATATTTTTACTTTGTAATTGTGGGAACACCACTAGATTCTCAGAGTCATGTTCCACCAGTCCTGTGTGTTCACAAAGTCTTCTTATCATATCTCATATGTTCCCAGGTCCTAAGCTACTACTGATTAGGGCCTGTTGAAAACAGATCTGGAACACAGCCATGGTCAAGCAACCAACACTCCATATAAACACGAGCACATGCAAGGTGTCTGAAGAGAGATCATCTAGGAACAACGTCACAGTATGGCAGTAACTATTGCTCTGGTTTATGCTGACTGCACACTCAATCCAGTTATGTTACATACAGAGGTGGGTAGTGGCACAATACATTTACTTAAGTAACATTTTGAAAGATTACGGGCCAAGCTTGCAGAGCAGGAAGTTTTATTGGCCTCCTTGATCTCTACATTGAGAAGGGAATTAAAATCAAATTTCTTGTATCGAAAATATATTGCATCGTGGAGCAAAAACAACACGTATTGTATCATGAAATTTCTGTATCGTTGCACCCCTAATATATATATTAGTGTGTATATATATATATATATATATATACTGGTCCTTCTCAAAAAATTAGCATATTGTGATAAAGTTAATTCTTTTCCGTAATGTAATGATAAAAATTAAACTTTCATATATTTTAGATTCATTGCACACCAACTGAAATATTTCAAGTCTTTTATTGTTTTAATACTGATGATTCTGGCATATAGCTCATGAAAATCTCACAAAATTAGCATATCATGAAAAGGTTCTCTAAACGAGCTATTAACCTAATCATCTGAATCAACGAATTAACTCTAAACACCTGAAAAAGATTCCTGAGGCTTTTGAAAACTCCCAGCCTGGTTCATTACTCAAAAACTGCAATCATGGGTAAGACTGCCGACCCGACTGCTGTCCAGAAGGCCATCATTGACACCCTCAAGCAAGAGGGTAAGACACAGAAAGAAATTTCTGAACGAATAGGCTGTTCCCAGAGTGCTGTATCAAGGCACCTCAGTGGGAAGTCTGTGGGAAGGAAAAAGTGTGGCAGAAAACGCTGCACAACGAGAAGATGTGACCGGACCCTGAGGAGGATTGTGGAGAAGGGCCGATTCCAGAGCCACCGTGCACAGGCGTGTGCAGGAAATGGGCTACAGGTGCCGCATTCCCCAGGTCAAGCCACTTTTGAACCAGAAACAGCGGCAGAAGCGCCTGACCTGGGCTACAGAGAAGCAGCACTGGACTGTTACTCAGTGGTCCAAAGTACTTTTTTCGGATGAAAGCAAATTTTGCATGTCATTCGGAAATCAAGGTGCCAGAGTCTGGAGGAAGACTGGGGAGAAGGAAATGCCAAAATGTCTGAAGTCCAGTGTCAAGTACCCCACAGTCAGTGATGGTCTGGGGTGCCATGTCAGCTGCTGGTGTTGGTCCACTGTGTTTTATCAAGGGCAGGGTCAATGCATCTAGCTATCAGGAGATTTTGGAGCACTTCATGCTTCCATCTGCTGAAGAGCTTTAAGGAGATGAAGAGTTCATTTTTCAGCACGACCTGGCACCTGCTCACAGTGCCAAAAACCACTGGTAAATGGTTTACTGACCATGGTATTACTGTGCTCAATTGGCCTGCCAACTCTCCTGACCTGAACCCGATAGAGAATCTGTGGGATATTGTGAAGAGAAAGTTGAGAGACACAAGACCCAACACTCTGGATGAGCTTAAGGCCGCTATCGAAGCATCCTGGGCCTCCATAACACCTCAGCAGTGCCACAGGCTGATTGCCTCCATGCCACGCCGCATTGAAGCAGTCATTTCTGCAAAAGGATTCCTGACCAAGTATTGAGTGCATAACTGAACATGATAATCTGAAGGTTGACTTTTTTTGTATTAAAAACACTTTTCTTTTATTGGTCGGATGAAATATGCTAATTTTGTGAGGAATTTTGGGATTTCATGAGCTGTATGCCAAAATCATCAGTATCAAAACAATAAAAGACTTGAAATATTTCAGTTGGTGTGCAATGAATCTAAAATATATGAAAGTTTAATTTTTATCATTACATTACGGAAAAGAATTAACTTTATCACAATATGCTAATTTTTTGAGAAGGGCCAGTGTGTGTGTGTGTGTGTGTGTGTGTGTGTGTGTGTGTGTGTGTGTGTGTGTGTGTGTGTGTATATACACAATTACTCTTGTAATTTTTTATGAGTACTTGCCTGAGTAATGTACTGTATTGTAAAAATGAACAGTACTTTACATTTTGTGCTATTCTACCCACCTCAGGTTACATGCTTGTGTCTCCTCAGTCATTGCCGCTGAACTGAAGCAAGAGTGTGAGCTAGTGAGTATTTCGTACCTGCAGAGTTTGCTATGTGACTGGCAACAAGTTTGGAGCTTAAGTTAAATTGATAAACTTCATTAAATGACGTTACCAAATTAGCATACCTAATGATAGCTTTCTTGCTGCTGGTTGAGTAAGCTAACTAATCAGCCAGTTAGTGGTAATGCAGTGCTGTGTGGCTAAACTATTACTATCATTAAAATCTTATGCTAATGAAGTTAAGAGTCACTGTGTTTGCGATCGGCTAGTTAAAGTTTAACGTAATCTCCACTCTTGTAGACCCAGCGACACTTTAGAGTGTGTGAGTATTAGTCACTACTACATGCTAAAATGTGAAGTAATAGACTGTATAATACTGTACAACTGAATAATAAATTATCGTACATATAATGTTGTAATTTAAAAAATAAGATGAGACCTTTTTTGTACTGCTTAGGCAAAAATAAATACTTAATAAATATGATTCTCAAAACAAATGAGATCGTGTTTGATCGTAAACCGTAACGCTAATCTCAAATGCATAGCAGCTAATGTTAGCTTTACGCAAAATACTTAAAACGTTTATTATTTGTCATTTCTAATCTACACAAAGGAATCTGTACTGAGCTTGTTTTCTTTACACAATATACGTTATGAATTACTAGGCAGGTCAGACCTAGCTGTTTCTTCCTTCATTTCTTATCCCTCTGAAAAATCAATTGCAGCATAGCTTATTAACGTAGCTATGAAGCTCCTGTTATTATTTAAATGTAACGTACAGTTTAAATGTGACTCACTGGACCAGGAGGAACAAATGTTCCACGTTAGGTCAAAAGTTGGACATCATCAACACGTATGAAAGAAACAGCAATCTCAAAAGCATGCTGTTTTTTTTGGCTACGTCTCTGAAGCTTTGTATTTACAGAAACTTTACAAGTTAGCGAGCTGTTTCCCAAGCGGCAGTAGTAGTGGTGTACATCAAATCGTTTGTTGCTTTGCTTGGTCTTAGCTAGCTATTATTTAAAAAAAAAAAATCAATGAGAGAATTTGTCAGTTTTTTAGCGCTAACAATTTTCTGAACAGAACAGTTGCATGTCCTGTGACATTTGTACATTCAGAACACTGCTGTAACATTTACTAACACAACCTTTATAATCTGTCGCACTTAGCACAAGATCGTTCCCGAGTCATTCCACCAAATGGGAGCCATTTCACCTGTATATAATTAATAGAATTTACTGTAAGAAACATTGGTTAGCATTGGTTAGCTGTAGCTGGCCTCTAATGACATTTTAAACTTAAATATAATAATTGAAATCCTTCAAAATCCCATATTTTTAAAATTCTTGTCACTCCATATCCCATCTGTGCCTTAAATATATTTTCATACGATGTCAATACTAATTTACTTTAAAATACATATTTTAGTCATGTCCCCAGGTGTTACCCTAAAATATTCCCACTTCTGAAAATTAGGGAACATACCACAGGTCATATGTTCAATAGGAAGCTGTATCATCTGAATCTTCTGAAGACCATGAGAAGACCAAAGTCAGTTCTCTCTTATTTTTGTGCTGTGTATCTGATGGTATTGTAACTATGACTGGAGAAGGTCAATCTCAACTTACTATGCTGTTACTGAAATAATTTTGGATGTTATTTGTAAAAAAAAAGTTGCCTGAGATTGACCAATACTCATTATGAAGAGAGTGTGGTACCTCGGTTCTCGACCACCTCGGAACTCAATGAATTCGCTTGCTTAAACTTGCATGAGTCGAGCCACATGACTCGTTTCAACCGAAACTCAATTCACGCTTAATGATTCACGATTCAGTACACAGTGATTCAGATTCACAATAGCTCTTGCTCAGAGATGATCTTCACTATTTTCATTGCGGTTTTCTTTATTTTTACATCTACAGACAGTCCGCGTGGGTTCTAAAAAGTATTGACTGCCCACCAAAAGGGAACAGGAACTCAATGCTCCAGAATACAGGCTGCAGTTAGCTTAGCAGCTAGGCTAGCACCATGACTTCACCAATATAGTAAGTGTGCTTTTTCGTTTTTCAACACTTTATCATAAAATGTGTTAATGATTTTGGCCAAATGTAGATTAATGTTTTAAACATTAACTTACTTATCACTACTGGGCTCGGTGGGTAGCACCACCACCCCACAGCAACAAGGTCCTGGGTTCAATTCCAGGGTGGAGCAGCCTGGGTCCTGGGTCTGTATGGAGTCTACATGTCCTCCACATGTTCGTGTGGGTTTACTCTGGGTACTCTGGTTTCCTCCCACAGTTCAAATGATACAGTATGTGTTAGGTTAATTGATTACTCTAAATTGACACCGACTTGAGTTTGTATATATATATATATATATATATATATATATATATATATATATATATATATATATATATATATATATATATATATATATCTTTGCTATAATACACTATAGACTGTTCTACCAAACACTCATTAAACTCCTCAGTTCATGTTACATTTAGTTTATGATGGATTTGTCAGAACATCTCCCCTCCGGAAATCAGGGAGCTCCTGTACAATACAACTCCATTAATGCATATAATGCCTTATACAGGGTGGATTTTCTGGGGGTCTGGAACAGATTCATTGACTTTACATTATTCCTTATGGGAAATTTTTTTGCTCAGTACTCGTCGTTTTTGGATCTCAACAAGCTTTCTGGAACGAATTAATGATGAGAGCTGAGGTACCACTGTACTTAAATATGTGTGTGGTTAGTTGTTATAAAAACTATAGATCATTAGGTTTAATGTTTAAGAGTTACAACAAGCAAATGGCACCCATTCGGTGTAATGACTCGCCTATGTTTCAGCTTGGTTTATTTCCCTACCGTATGGCTTGTCGGATTGGCTAGTTAGCTCCGAATGCTTATAAGAAGCTTTTTGGCTTTGAACATACAGGCTTAACGGTGTGTCTGATCTAAGTTGTGTGTTCAGGAGACGTCGACAAGGTTCGGTGAGACGGCGCCGGCGCTTCTAACGCTAGAGCGGAACAGGTTCAGGGTGGCCATGCTAGCAGTAATTTACAGAGCTCAAGGATTTGACGCAGGAAAGTGGGGAAGATGCAGGAGACGGAGGAAGTTTAACGATTTTGTTCATCATTGGGTTGCGTGTTGTACGCTGGTGAAGCTCGGGATTCACTGTTGCATTGCGATAAAAAACAAGCTTCAGCCTGTGCCGGACCTTCTGCTGGAGCTTGTGCATTAACATTCTGCAGACCAGCAGGGGACTCTGTGGCGGCTGCAGGGTTATCAGGATTAGCGGGATCTCTGCCGGCCTCAGGTGGAGCTTGGGCATTTTCCTGAGCTCCTCCTGCAGGGTTCGGTGCTCCAGCAGAGGTCAGAGCTGCAGAGTTGCTCTGCTGGTTGTCTGGAGCTCTCAGACGCTTCATGATGGTCGTAACTCGCACGGCTTTCTGGGGTTCAGAAACCAGAGATGTCATTAAGCCAAACATTTAAATGGATCGTTTACAAATATACAGTTTATGAGCAAATCCTGATTTCAGTCCTAGATCCAAAGTTCATTGTCATGTGCAGCTAGATGTAGCTACAAACCACAATGCAGAGAAAATATACAAGTACAAAAACACAAAATAATAATAATATCATGTGATTATTAACAATAATATTAATATAGTTCATCTTAAATCTAAATAATAGCTGATGTTTAATAAAATAGATACTAAATTATACAGCTAGAAAGATAGACAGATGGACAAATATTTGTGGACGCCCAAAAAACACGAGTATTTCTGGGAGTTTTCTCCCCACCTTTGCTGCTACAGCAGCCTTTGTTCTTCTAAAAGGGCTTTTCACTAGGTTTTGGAACATGACTCTGATGGTGGCGTCTGATATTAGCCAATAAGCCATGGCTCACTTGCACTTTTCAAGGTGTCGGATGGAGTTAAAATCAAGGTTCTGTGCAAGCCAGCCAAGTTTCTCAATCAAATTTGCCTAGTCAGTTTTCTATGGACTTTGTTTAAGGACAGCAGGGCAGAAAGTTGATTAACTTCATTATTGGAAGCAAAAACCTATAAATGTATCATACTAAGAGTCACTATCAGTACAACCCATTCTACTGCCACTGTTTGTCCATGGAGAATCCAGAAATGTAAACTTTGTCTATGAATGTGTTACAAGTGGGTGTTGCTGAAATAACAGAGCTCAATAATTAGAAGTGTCCACAAACTTTTGTCTATAAGTGTACATAGATTGATAAGATATTATTCTAGTAAAACCATCAGCACTGGATCAGAGCAAACGTTTCCTGCATTGCTATGAAAAAGGTCGTAAAACGAAAATACATCTCTGTAGATGCACACACCTGAGCATGAAGTGATAAAAATGAAACAAATGAATTTCATGGCAGGAGTTACATCATACATTATTTGTTACCTTCCACTTAGCTCTGGCAAAGTTCTTCTCCATCTGTGCGCACACGTTCTCTTTAATGTTTTTATCTGAGGCAGCGTTACCAGAAATCCTATTTGAAAAAAATAAAAATAAAGTATTACGTTTGCACCCTAGAGTGCAAAGCAAGAACAAGCAGAGATCTGAAGAAGGTCTCAGTACCAGTCATGATTGATGGCTTCCTGAGCTGTGAGTCTCTGGTCCTGATCCACTTCCATCAGACGTGATACTAGACTTTTAGCTACCAAAAAAAAAAAAACATTATTTCATAGCTAAATAAACAGTGTAAATAATAACATATAAAAAACATTTGCAAATTAAAACATTTAAACATTACAATTAAACAATTAACTTTTTTTTTTACCAAATACAAGTAGAAAGATGTCTCTGTATAATAAAATGACTTAATTATGCATTAATGTAAGGATTAGTGTGTGTATAGATTCTAAATCCTTTCATCAGTTAATCAAAGCACAAAGAACAAATGAAAGAAAGAATGAACAAAATAAAATAATTAAAGAAAAAGAATACATGCAGTTGGCCCTTGGTCTCCTGCTCATTATAAACCACTTAAAAAAGGATTTAAATAAATAACTATGTGACTAAAACAAAAAATGTCAATCAATCAAGCAATGAATTAGTCTAGACAGAAATATATAAAAAACATAAAAATATACATATATGTGTAAAAAAAAAAAAAACTACAACCCCAATTCCAATGAAGTTGGGACGTTGTGTAAAACATAAATAAAAACAGAATACGATGATTTGCAAATCCTTTTCAACCCATATTCAATTGAATACACTACAAGGACAAGATATTTAATGTTCAAACGGATAAACTTTATTGATTTTTGCACATATTCACTCATTTTGAATTTGATGCCTGCAACACGTTCCAAAACAGTTGGGACAGGAGCATGTTTACCACTGTGTCACATCACCTTTCCATGTAACAGCACTCAATAAGCGTTTTGGAACTGAGGACACTAATTGTTGAAGCTTTGTAGGTGGAATTGTTGTACAACTTCAGTTGCTCAACAGTCCGGGGTCTCCGTTGTCGCATTTTGCGCTTCATAATGCCCCACACATTTTCAGTGGGAGACAGGTCTGGACTGCAGGAGGCCAGTCTAGCACCCGCACTCTTTTACTACGAAGCCGTGCTGTTGGAACACGTGCAGAATGTGGCTTGGCATTGCCTTGCTGAAATAAACAGGGACGTCCCTGAAAGAGACGTTGCTTGGATGGCAGCACATGTTACTCCAAACCTGTCTGTACCTTCCAGCATTAATGGTGCCTTCACAGATGTGCAAGTTACCCACGCCATGGGCACTAACACACCCCCATACCATCAGAGATGCTGGCTTTTGAACTTAGCACTGATAACAATCCGGACAGTCCTTTTACTTTTGGCCCGGAGGACACGACGTCCATGATTTCCAAAAACAATTTGAAATGTGGACCCGTCAGACCACAGGACACTCTTCCACTTTGGTCAGTCCATCTCAGAGGAGCTCGGGCCCAGAGAAGCCGGCGACGTTTCTGGGTGTTGTTGATCTATGGCTTTCGCTTTGGATGGTAGAGTTTTAACTTGCACTTGTAGATGGAGCAGTGACCTGTGTTCACTGACAGTGGTTTTCTGAAGTGCTCCTGAGCCCACGTGGTAACATCCCGCCATGTCAGTTTATAATGCAGTGCCGCCTGAGGGATCGGGCATTCAATGTTGGTTTTCGGCCTTGCTGCTTACTTGCAGAGATTTCTCCAGATTCTCTGAATCTTTTGATGATATTATGGACTGTAGATGATGAAGTGCCTAAATTCTTTGCAATTGCACGTTGAGAAACGTTGTTCTTAAACTGTTGGACTATTTGTGGGGAACCTCGCCCCATCCTTGCTTGTGAACGACTGAGCCTTTCAGGGATGCTCCCTTCATACCCAATCATGACACTCACCTGTTTCCAATGAGCTTGTTCACCTGTGGAATGTTCCATACAGGTGTTTTTTGGGGATTCCTCAACTTTCCCAGTCTTTTGTTGCTCCTGTCCAAACTGTTTTGGAACGTGTTGCAGGCATCAAATTCAAAATGAGTGAATTTGAAAAAAAAAAAATCCGTTTAAACTGAATATGGGTTGAATATGGGTTGAAAAGGATTTGCAAATCATCGTATTCTGTTTTTATTTATGTTTTACACAACTTCATTGGAATTGAGGTTGTACACTAAGGCTAAGCTGGCTTTAAATCAGCCCGAAGTATTTGGCAATGAATAATAATAAAAACACAGCTAAAACCCAAAATCACCTGAATCTGAGATTGCATCCCAGTATGGAGAATCAAACTCATAATCTCCTGCCAGAATTTTGCGAAACAGATTCTTATCATGGTTTTCGTAATCATCATCATCGGCTTCATCGTAGAACGGAGGATTACCTGACAGTCTGTCAGAAATACATAATAAAAATAACTACAACAGTAACAACAGCAACAGAAATGCTGAAAACAATAATAATAACATTAATAATAATCAGTCTTAGTCCCTATTTCCATAACTTCTGTAAGAAACAGCTCTAGTGGGAGCCAAAGCCAGAGATTAGGCCCAGAAATCTGTCTAGTAACCTCATTTGGTCACCACCCAAAGCTTTTGATCATTTAGTGAGAATAGGAATGTGAATCGACCAGTAAACAGAGCTCTACGTACGAAAACCCCTGCTTCACAACCAACAGAATATGACATCATATAAAAGATCAGACTTACAGTATGTACATGATGACTCCGAGAGCCCAACAGTCCACTGGTCGCCCATATCTCTGTCTCCCAACCACTTCTGGAGCTAATTGGGCAGAAAATGGGGTTTAGGTTACACTCATAAAGTCATTCATCATAATAGTAGTATGGATGAAGGCATTTGTTTGATCCAAGCAGGAGTTACAAATGAGTAAGCAAGTGTTAATCAGGTGTAGCTGACGTTTCCTGGAGATTTGTCCGCCAAGGCATGTCCGTTAATGGAAAGAAAACTTTACCACAAGTGTTCGAGTTTCAGTACTCCTCGGGGTGTGGGCCGTAGCCGTGTGTATCACATCGCCACAGACCGTGGTCCCATAATACAGTACTGTATACTGAATTTCCATAGGTATAACATTCTAAAATAAAGATATAGATATAAAAACCTGAGTGATTTTGACAAGTTCCAAATCATTACGACCGGAAAACTGGTGTATCTTCCAAAATGGCACAACAGTGGTGAGAACTTGCTGATGGTGGCCCCTAGGAGGGGCAAACCACAAATTGGTTTGAATGTGTTGGCCGGTAAAACCTCATCAAAGACAAAGAAGGAAGTCCCATCTGGTCTGCAGTAACAGGGATGGCTACTGTGGTCACGGAAATACTGGATAATACTGGTCAAGGCAGGAATGTGTCGCAGCACAGCGCATCACATCCTGCTAAGTATGGCGCTGTGTAGCCACTGACCACTCAGTGTTCACCATGCTAACCACGTCCACTGACAAAAGCCAATGTTGCGTGTCAGATCCGGACCTCGGTGCAATGGAAGAAGGTCAACTGGTCTGATGAGTCCGGTTTTCTTTCGTGGATGGCCGAGTACATCTGCACTGTTTACCAGGGCAAGTGATGGCACCAGGGTGTACCGTGGGAAGAAGGCAAACTGGTGGAGGGAACGTGGCGGGTCGGGGCATTCATGTGGACATCAATTTGTGTCACCTACCTAAACGTCATTGCAGGCCTTGATGTTTTGGCGGATTATTGTATGATGTATACTCTTTTAATAAATACAGTAGCTTAAAAGTGGCAGTAAATCCTCTTACCTAGGTACTCTGGAGTCCCACAAGGTTCTTTAATAAGCCCATTCTCGAGCTTAGCCAGGTGAAAATCGCTGATGACTATTTTGGAGTGCTTCAGGCGGTTGTAATAGACCAGATTCTCCAACTACATAAGCAGCAACAAGAACACCATGTGGGGTGACCAGTTATTATTAAAAATACCTTAAAACGATCAGTTACTTAGAAATGTAACGATGCATCACGATGCAAAAATGTCACAATGTGTTTCCAGTTGGACTGTGCTTTGTGTAATTGCAGTATTGAACACCAGAGGGCAATCATATGTCACTTTCTCAAACTCAAACAGTATCTTGAATGACTGAATAACTTCGTCTTTATTTTTTTTTATTATATGAATTTGGCTGGTTTATTTACTTTGATTGTCAGTTTAAGTTAGCGATTAGTTATTTAGTTATTAGTTACATAGCAATAGTGACTCTGTGTATTGGACTAAATAATGCAAATATGCATAGGGCCTATTTTTTAAAGTTGTTTTATTCAAGATTTTATTGATCTGTTAATATATTTTCTGTTTTTTGACGTATTAATACAGACTAGGTCAGTATTAATACTTCATCATTAATAATTAATAAGTCACTACAGTCTTGGTCCACCCAAGGTTTCTTATAAACGTTTAGGGAGTTTTTCCTGTCACCCTAGGTTCGCTCTATTTGGGCTTCGTCTTAGATATTACAATATCTAAAATTGTAAAGTTGCTTGATGTTGCTCCCGATGTGTAAAAAGTGCTATTGAAATAAATCTGACTTGACTTGATAATAGCACATTTTGCTGCAGTAGCATTATTTAATACTCCTAATTTCTTTTAATTGCAGCAGACTAAAAAGTACATGACGTTTCGAATTGTTCTTTTTCAGAAATAAAAAAAAATACTTTTTCACTCGGTTATTTAAGATACGGTGAAGCTACAATATAAAATATGTTTACAATATTAAACCTGTTTCTAGTCATTTCTTTTAATTGCAGGCTACTAAAGTTTTTGTTTATAGAAATGTACACAAGAAAACGTGCGTTGTTTTGCATTGTTTACACTTTAGGAATAAAAAAAGAAATGTCTTTTCGTAAGAAAATGGAATCGTGAATTAACTCATGAGCAGTCAAGTCAAGTCAAGTCAGATTTATTTATATAGCGCTTTTTACAATGGAGCATTGTCTCAAAGCAACTTTACAAGTTTAGATTATCTCCTAATAACTACGTCCAATCCCAAATTGAGCAAGCAAGCAGTCTACTAACCATCCGGGCTCCAAATCTATTACTTTTAGTAATGTTGCTTTATCGCCACCAGAGGGCAGTGTGTGGCATACCTTCAGGTTGCGGTGGACAATGTTGAGGGAGTGCAGGTACGCCACGGCCTCCAGCACCTGCCGAACAACGTTGCTGGTGTCTTTCTCCGAGTAGTAGCCCTGGTCCAGGATCCAATCAAACACCTCCCTGCCTGTAGCACTGCAAGATAATCAGACAGAAGATAGTACTGTTTATCAGGGGCATCATTAGAGATTTCTGAATGAAGGGGCTAAGCTTTGACTAGGGGGATCTAGAGAATTTAAAAATGACCCATTGTGAAACTAGCATAAAATATAAAACATGTAATTTGGAGAAACTGCCTCATAGCAGAAAATTTCTATAAAGCGATATGTAATTCAAAGTTTATGTTAGGTACAGATCTTATGACTTAACTACTATCCATTTACTAACAAGCGGTATAGATCAAGCAAATACTGAGAATATAGACCGGTTCAATCAAATGTGCATCTGGTCTGTAGCTTCATTCATGTTTAATAACCTGGGTGGCTGAATTTTTAGGAAAGTGTGACATTTGACAGCAGAAGATTAGTTTCTCAATTTAATTTTTATTTATTTTCACACAAGGAAATATGAAAAAACAAAGTCCATTACCAGCCAGAGGACAAAAGGGTTATTGGAAAAACCCCAACAAAAAGAAATAAACCAAAAGTGACAGCGCTACCCAAACTACATTTTTGAATGAAATTTTGTTGTTAGATCTAATGCTAGCAGACTAAAGCTTTTCTTAAATCCAATAAATACATTAAATAACGTTCTTTTATGAGAAAACTATTTCTAGATCTACACATTTTTTCAAACTAAAAATAGAAACAGGCTGAATAATCATAATATTCCAACAATCATATAATGTAATCTTAGATGTAATGACTGTTATTTGAGATGTTTTCACTTGCATACATTATAGAAACTACCGTTTCAGGGACGTTATGGGGCAGAAGCGCCTCCCCCAGGTCCTAGTGCATCAAATTTAATGAATTTGCAGATATGGAGAGAGATAGGACAGTTGAAAAGAGAGAAACTATGTAAGTTACTAATTGACAATGTAAATTACTAATGCAAAACTTTGTTTAACACCTTGTAAGACATTCATTCACATGTATCACACAGTGTAAATAACATTAAAGAAATCTTAAGGTACAAACAATGAACCCATGCAAACCCAAACACCCTAAATACAACAATTTCTGAAGTTCTGACTTCCTCAAGTTCTGTCATCAGTCCGAGAAAATGCTGGACTTACAGTTCCAGGAAGAGAAAATATTCTTTTCTTGTCTCGTAAACATCTACCAGCTGGAGGATGTTGGGATGCTTCACCCTGAAAACACACACAAAAAAGAAAAAAGCAGTGAAAGTCATTAGATATTTCATTCATACACTGGCTTTCCGTACCCTCTTAACCCAACTTGGGGTTGCCGGGGAAGTCATGGCCTAAGCAGCAACGCAAAACGTGAACCAAACTCCAGACAGTGCCAATCCATTGCAGGGCACATGTACACACAAATACACACTAACTCACCCTGGGGCACTTTAGAGATGCAAACTGACTTAACATACCGTATTTTTCGGACCATAAGGCGCACTTAAAATCCTTTAATTTTCTCAAAAATCGACAGTGCGCCTTGAAATGCGGTGCGTCTAATGTATGAATTAATTCTGGTTGAGCCTTCTGACCTAGAACCGATTGTAGATGGTACACGGCGCTCATAAATCTGTCAAAATGTTTTAGCACGGCCTTGGTAAGTTACGAAGCTTACGGCCACATAGCGAGTAATACGGTATGTGCCCTTCAGCATTAGGGTACGTGCATTCATTCATTTTCGAAGCGGATTTCAAACCCCAACGCTATCAGTCACGCCAGTACAACATGGACATAGAGCAGCTGCCAGGAATTCAACATTAACGAATCAATGGTAACGGAAGTGGAGGAAGCAAGAAAGACGCCCCTGTGCCAGGCCAGGTAAAGACCAAACTGAGCTTCTGACGAAAAATAAGAGTTTTGTTTCATTTCATGCGTCTTTATAACCTTTATGGACCGGAAATACGGTATATCTTTGGATTGGAAGTCCCACAATGAGCATGCAAACTTTTGACAGGATGGGAAGTGAACCTGGGAATTGAGTCTGGGACAACATTAACCACTGTTCCAATAATAAATAAATAATACATAAATATATAAATAAATAAACAAAACACTGTTACATGTCATGCAATTAAGCCAAAATTGGAAATTCCACACAGTGAATGATCTGATGAAAATGATAACACCTTAAATATCAGCGTGTCCTCAACAACAACACTAATGCAAGCTCATGTACAGATTGTGTAGAAGCTTAAAGATTTTTGTTTGTAAGTAGTTTGTTGGTGCACCATGTGAGGAGCTTCAGTAATTTGTGAATTTCAGGCTTTCCGTGAATGCAGCTGTATGGCAGAATAATTAAATTTCATGCTGTTTTGACATGCACACATAGGTGAACCTAAACAGAAGTTCTAGTCTCTTCATTTAGTCTAAATCATATCTGTGTAGTCATGAGAGTATGAAGCTTTGTATGGGGATTTCCATTCACCTGAATGGAAAAGGAAAAGCCAGAACCTCAAAAACGTTTGCTTGTCTCCTCTAAAAGCTCGTAATATAAGTAATATCCATTGCAGTAAATAGAAATACATTTTGCAATCTTTCTGTAGCACTTGCATTTTAAGGATGAAGATCTCATTCTTGGCAGCTTTCCTCACTTTCCTGCCGTCTTTCTTCAGAAACTTTTTGCAGGTGTACATTTTGGACGTGGTTTTGTCCTTGGCGCGGAAGATCTCACAGAACTCTTCCCTGAAAGAAAAACAAACGAGAAGTATAAGGGAAAAGAAATAAAGATATGTTGCCCTAATATACACTTTTAAATGATTATACAGAATAAACATTATGTAAGAAAATGAGAATTAAAAAAGTAGGGAAATGAATAACCTAATAAGTAATATGACAAAAGGGGAAGAAGAAAGAACTGTGTAAGGACAGGACAGAATGACAGAAGGGAAAAGAAGTGTAAAATTAGATTCAAAGAATAACGAAAAGTAAATAGAAAACAAATGAACAAAAGATAATATAAATCGGTACTGATCTGTAATAAGTAACCTCAATTCATTCATATAAAAAGGCAAATAAGGTAAATAATAATGCCAATGAATGATCGTGTAAATAAATGATGATATACAGAACAATGAAACCATAATGTGTATAATTGTGATTAGTTACAAATGTAATCATATGAGGGAACGTATGGGGTACAGTGCTTACGATTTAACGATCTGACCCAGATCATATCTGTCTGTGATATCTGTAGGACTGTTGTAGTCCTTCTTCTCTCCCAGAGTTAAACACCCAAACGGCATGACCACGACCACTGACCTGAGAAAGAAAAGAAAAAAGACAGAGAGAACCAAAGAAAGAGGGAGAAAGAGAAAGACCGAAAGAAAGTGATAAAGAGAGAAAGAACGAAAGAAAAACAGAGAAAGTAATAAGAAAGAAAGAGAGACAAAGAAAGAAAGAAATATTTTGAGACATACTTCTCTAAAGATCAGGCACAAACCAACAGCTCCATACCTTTCAATTGAAGACTTACATTTGCTGGACTGATCAACTAGGAAAAATACAAAGTCTTAATCATTAATATTAAAACTTCATTAATTAAAGCTGAGAAGCCTCACAAGTTCATGAACTTATATAAACCCTAGTGGATCATCTGGCTAGGTTCCAGAACGTTGGCACAGGACTGTACACTTTCCGACTAGCTGAAACGTGATGTGTTGGGTAGACTAACACACATACTGAGCTGATCTAATTTGATAGCACTGGCACCGTGTGTGTGTGTGTGTGTGTGTGTGTGTGTGTGTGTGGAGCGTCTGGCACGCTCTTAGCTGGATAACTGCATTATTACCATCTCAGTCTGAGCTCCAAATCCTCAGGAGATTAACAGGAATGCTATCATTGCAGAGAGAGAGAGACAATAAGAAGCAGTACAGCAGCACTGACTCTAAAAAATCTCCAATACTTAATGCCTAAATATTTACACAATTCATTTAAGCCCCAAAGGCCTGCATTCATTAGTTTTTTTGTACTGTCAGCTTTGATCACGAGACCATATGTGTAAGGGGATGATGTGGAGTCAAACTGAGGAAGGACCTTTCTTAGTTTTTGACAGTTTAATACTATTTAAATTTACTCATTGACAAAAAAAAAAATCGCACCCAGGTAGAAAAGTCGGATTGCTGAAAAACTCGGCCTGCAGTTATGCCTCAGGCAGATGTGTAAATGATTACAGGTGTGGTCTGATTAGACACTGGGTCTTGCCTCAAGATGGCGTAAAAGTGCTTCCCTCACTCCACTATAAAAAAGGCTCTCAGAGGCTACTTTTGGACAGTGTACCTCTTGGTGAGAGAATGCTAGGCATGCCTCTGCGATGCACTCAAAGACATTTTAAGTAGAAAGAAAAGTATTTGTTGTTGAAAAGTATAAGTTGAAGACATGTTCTGGGTAACAATTTGAATAAACGTCCTGTGAGTTGGACTGGAACAGTTAATAATCAATGGTGAGAAGAGAGAAGGTGTAAAACCCTATCCTCGTCATAAAATGTTCCTCAGTGTAGCATTACACATAATATACTGCAAACTGAGTCTTAATGAGAAAGTGGGAGAGTCCACTATGAAAAGTGTATTAGAATATAAAAAACCACCTTCTCTCACCATCTCTTTATCATCTGCTCTGCAAACACAGCAGGGGCTCAAGATTAAAACGGAATTTGAAAACCAGCGAAGAAACCATATAACGTTACTGATATATCCTGAGGGCTTGGTGAACGCTGATTAAACGCAGCATCCGCTCTTTTGGGGGCGAGACAAAAACAAACCTAACACCGAAAATGAAAAAAAAGAAGAACAAGTTGGTAAAACCTGAAGAAGCAACGTATGCATAGCTGGTACAGCAAACAACTAAAAGAGGAGATCCAGTGGGAGAGTCATGAGACAACAGTGACCAACAACTTTATCTTCACAACTTGGATGCATATAGAAAGAAAACATCAATATCAATACCAATATCAGAGCTCACCAGAATCCTTAAACATGAACCACCAGTCTAAGATGGTGTCTGAATCTTAAACAGCCACAGAAAGGCAATTCCATCAAGTTTAGACAAAACTTATTAGGGAACTTGCCTGACCATGTCTTTTTTCTGGTCAACTACATTTAATTTCTTAATAAACATCCATTCCTACATTTCAGGCCTGCAACACATTCCAAAAAAAGTTGGGACGGCGGAAATATAGAGCTAATAATGAATAAAAAAAAAACACCAAAAAAATGACATGATTTCAAACAGGTGATTGTAATCATGATTTGGTAAGCAGTATCCACAAAAGGCTGAGTCTTTGAGGAGCCAAGATGGGCAGAGGGTCACCAGTTTCTCAACAAATGGATGAGAAAATGAATTTTGAAAAGAAAGATTGGAAGGAAGTCAAAGTAAATGCAGTAAATAAGTAAGTGAGTGAGTGCATGCAAACACTCTCAATAATAACACAACTGTAATATCATTGGGTGGCTGCAAGAACCAGCTCCGGTTGGTCAAAGATGTTGCACTGAGCTGATGTGACGTTAGGTGGTTTGAAACTCAACTATAATGCCCTTAGTCGAGCCCAGAATTCTTCCTCCTAAAATATCCAGGTGTACTGTTAAAAACAATTTTCAGCAGTCCAGGTCTCATACTGATGTCAGTAGAGCAATAGCTTTCAGCAATGTCTTTCAGAAAGGGAAAACAATGACATATAGGGAATAAACTGGAGGAGGTTCTGCAGATACCACTCTTCAATCTGTACCTCAACTCAGATGAGAACAAATAAAGAAACTGAACAGAGCCGAAGAGAGAAGGTTTCTTGAAGAACATCATGAATTATGCATGCTGGTGTATGAAGGTCTCACTGGGACAGAGTTTCTTGTAGACTCTGTCTCTCTCTCTCTCGCTCTCTCATCATGTTATTAACCCTCCTCATGCAAATTCACTAAAATGTAACATGTTGTCAGTGGGCACTAGTCAGCTTTGAGCCTCCAACCAAGCTGGATCTGTTCATCAGTTATTCCAGATTCAGATGGTTTGTCAGTGCCTCTGAACTTTGAGTATGTTTGCATTGTAAATGTCAATAAGACTACAATGCTAACAGTTGGTATTCAATGAATGACTGTAGACCATCTGGACTATGGACCAGAAGGTCCAGGATTCAAATCCCACCTCTGCCAAGCTTCTACTGTTGGGTCCTTGAGCAATACCCTTAACCCACAATTGCTTGGATTGTAAGATTGTATCAGTTGCAAGTCTAAGTTGTAAGAAAGAGGTTTCGCTGCTCATTATTAAAGAGTAAAATACATCCTGTACATGTGCTGTTATACATAACAGTGAATACACTGTATGCACCAGTGGTGCTGGAGTTTCTAAACAACTCACTGTAACTGCTGGACTGAGAATAGTCCACCAACCAAAAACCATCAGAATCCACCAGCCATCAGAATCCTGTATCATCCTGTGATCACTGATGAAGGATTAGAGGATGGCTAATACAAACTGTACAACAACAGATGAGCTACTATCTCAGACTTTACATCTACAAGGTGGAGCAATACGATATATGTGTCTAATAAGTGCACAGTGAGTTGTGTCTGATCCTCTCATACCAGCACCACATCAGTGTCACTGCAGTGTTAAGAATAGTACCTGATCTGTGGTGGTCCTGTGGGGGTCCACCCAGTGTAGAAACAAGGAAGTATGGCTAATGCAGTGATCGATAAGTGTAGAAATGAAGTGTGCAGATGCCGTAGGACCACATTTGTAGAGAACATCAGTCATTGATCAGCATGTTTCATTAGCTTTATGCAATCCACAAATACACACACCCAAACGTACACACTGCAGCTATGTCAATACCTCAATGAATTATGGGGTATATTCTATACCAATCTCATCGTAAGAGTACATCCACCCTTTAACCTCATCAATACCACAATATATTTCAAAATAAACATCTGGTTTCTTATAAGAACCGTTTAAAGGTCCACAACCTGTGAAGGCTGAGGTAAGATTATCTAGTTCTGGAGAGCTTCACAGCTTCAGAGCTATGTATGAAACCCCTCATGTGATGGTCGTTAGCTCTTTCGCTACAGTTCGTTTGTTCATTCATTCAGTGAGTTGGTGTTTGAATCAGATGAATTGTTTGGTCATGACTGAGATTCCTCTTTCATTCAGTGATTCGGTGTTTGAGTCAGGTGAATCGTTTGGTCATCATCGTGAATGAAGTTCCTCTTTCATTCAGCGAGTCGGTGCTTAATTCAAGTGAATCGTTTGGTCAACACTGAGATTCCTCTTTCATTCAGTGAGTCTGTGTTTGAATCAGGTGAATCGTTTGGTCAACATCGAGATTCCTCTTTCTTTCAGTGATTCGGTGTTTGAATCAGGTGAATCGTTTCATCATGAATGAAATTCCTCTTTCATTCAGCGAGTCAGTGTTTAATGCATGTGAATCGTTTGGTTCTGACTGAGATTCCTCTTTCATTCAGTGATTCGGTGTTTGAGTCAGGTGAATCGTTTGGTCATCATCGTGAATGAAGTTCCTCTTTCATTCAGCGAGTCAGTGTTTAATTCAAGTGAATCGTTTGGTCAACACTGAGATTCCTCTTTCATTCAGCGAGTCAGTGTTTAATTCAAGTGAATCATTTGGTAAACACAGATTCCTCTTTCATTCAATAAGTCTGTGTTTGAATCAGGTGAATTGTTTGGTCATGACTGAGATTCCTCTTTCATTCAGTGAGTCAGTGTATAGGTCAGGTAAATCGTTTGGTCATCATCGAGATTACTCTTTCATTCAGTAATTCGGTGTTTGAATCAGGTGAATCGTTTCATCATGAATGAAATTCCTCTTTCATTCAGCGAGTCAGTGTTTAATTCAAGTGAATCATTTGGTCAACACTGAGATTCCTCTCATTCAGTGAGTCTGTGTTTGAATCAGGTGAATTGTTTGGTCATGACAGATTCCTCTTTCATTCAGTGATTCGGTGGTTGAATCAGGTGAATCGTTTCGTCATCACTGAGATTCCGCTTTCATTCAGTGAGTCTGTGTTTAAATCAGGTGAATTGTTTGGTCATGACTGAGGTTCTTCTTTCATTCAGTGATTTGAGTGGCTGAGTCAGGTGGATTATTTTGTCAAGACAGATTCCTTTTTCATTCAGTGAGTCGGTGTTTGAATCAGGTGAATTGTTTGGTCATGACTGAGATTCCACTTTTATTCAGTGAGTCTGTGTTTGAATCAGGTGAATTGTTTGGTCATGACTGAGATTCCACTTTTATTCAGCGAGTTGGCGTTTGAATCAGGTGAATCATTTGGTCATCACTGAGATTTCCATCTTTGTCATCTTTGAGATTTCTGGGTGAGTATTTAAATCAGTAAAACGTTTAGCCATTACTGAGATTTGCTCATCTTGTTCAGTAGCTCATTGTTGAATCAGTGAATCATTTAGTCATAAATGAGATTCTCTCCTGTCTCATTCAGTACATCAGTGTATGAATCAGTGAATCATTTGGTCATGACTGAAAGTTGCCCCTTCCCATTAGTGCGTAAGTTTAAATCAGTGAATTGTACGGTCATGACTGAAGTCAGTTTTTGAATCAGAGTCATTTGGTCATGACTGGAAATTCCCTTTAAACCAAAGCACAGCAGCTGAGGAGCGTAGATGTAAATCATGGATACATCGCTGCATCAGCTTTTTATTTATTTTTTATTATCCCAATAAAATTGGCATTTCAAGAAATATGCGCCGCTGTAGAAGAGCGTAAATAGCAGCAGTGATGAGTGTTAGCAATAATTGAAGACCCTGTTGGACTGCTGACTCAAACGCTGAGCTGGGCAATAAATTAGCAAGTGTAAATCCTGTCATGAACCCCGCGGATAGGTCTCTAATGTATGCATTAAGAACTTCCTGCGAATGTTTGGAATGGTGTGCTGCTTGCCTGTGAAGCTCCAGGTCTGAAAGGTACTTTTTCCAAACACACTCACAGTACAATCTTATCATCCAGTATAAACCTACTGACACAAGTAGCGCTCTGCTGTAGACACCTGCGCACCACTAGGTCATTCCTCTTGAAATACAGCAAGAACAAGTGCAGTATTTCTCAGCCTCCCGTCTGCCTGCAGCAGATTATGCAGCAGTAGGTTTCTCCCGAGAGCCTCATGTTGCTGTACAGTTCTTTATAGAACCATTATGTACAGAATATCACATAGATTGCAACGTTTTGAGAAGCTGTAACCTCTTGTTTTCACGGGCAATGCTAGAACAAGCATAGATCTTCTTGAAATTTTATGATTTGACACATTGCCTTACAAGTCTTGCTTTGTGATTACTTCTGAGCCAGCATTCAGGCCAGAGCTCAGTTAGGTCTCAGAAGTGCCCGTGCCCCTATGTCCCTCCTTAGATAAGTTCACTAGTCAACAGGGTGTGGACCAGCCAGTGCGTGGACTTTGTCTCAAATAGGCTCACCACAACCAGCACCTGTACACACAGCCCCTAAGAGGATTGTCATGATACTATCTTACAATACTCTACCAGTCCAGGTATCACATTTACAAAAGTAACATCACAATATCACTGATGATGACTGGGGGCTGGGTTTAATATTGCAAGCTTTCATGTCCTTTACTAAAGGTATTTACATCCTATTTACATCCTATAGTGGAAATTTAAAAAATTGGTCTATGGCAAGGTTCCATCGTACAAAAAAAAAAAAAAGCTGATTTAATTGTGAATTTTGTAGTTGATGGTTCCACATTTTTTTCCTTAACACTGAGTGTTTCCATTTTTTTTTGTGTTATTTCTGAACATTTCTAAGTTTGGGTTATTGTTGTTGATTTGAAAGTATTTAATGGTTTTAAAGAGAACACCACCAATTTACAGTGCATTTTTGGAAAGTTCGGCTTCTGAGGTCTACCATTTTGTAGCGTAGAACATCAATCGGTGGAGCCCTTGGTAACCCACTGCCACCAGTCATGTGTAATCTCATACTTCCAGTTACTATGTGAATATGCAAATGAACTCGGCCATAAACTGGTCACCACATCCAAACAGCAAGACAGCAAATAATTATAAGAGCTTTAGAAATGTCTTTTGGAAAATCCCACCAGGGTCTGGGCAAATTCCTTAATGTCTTTCTTGTCGGAGTCAGGGTCTGGAACACTGGGCATAAGGTAGTAAGGTCGATCGTAGGGCAGAAAGCTTAAGCATGTGGATATCCATGGTGCATCTCTTCATTGAATATGTCCGTGCAAAGTCTGGTGTCTTTACTAACCTGTTCTACTCATACAACGTCCCCAAGGCTATAGATTGATGGTTCCACTTACTTGACAGTACTTATCATGAATATTTCTTCATTTTATGATAGGGTTTCCAGGTTGGGTCTGAAATCAAGAAGTAAATGAACCATGGATTCGGTCATCTGGAAGAACTTCAGTCTTTAGGAAAAATCTATAGCATAATCAATCAGCAGCTATTCTGAAAATCAGTCATGACTAATAATACCTCTTGGCTTAAGAAACCTAATGGGTCAATCAGCTTGAAAGTGGTCATAGGAATAATGAGACTTTCATTAAGAAATGTTCGCAAAAGAAAAGAGTAAAGAGATGGGTGGTGAGGAATGCACCAAGGCACTGAAAATGTGCAAAGTCGGAGAACAACTATGAGTCAGAGGTTAGCAGGACTACTGTGGAGGCGTTCATCTGCTTGCTTGCTTTCACCAGAGGGCCTTGAGATGCTTCATTTTTCTCCAAGAATGAAAGTGTATCTCAACCTGCTCTTCAGAACACCTGCACAGACTCAGATTCACTTTCCAGACTTCCTTCAAACTTTTCCTTTTAGGCGGAACAAAAAGTTCTGATAGCAACACTTGTTCAACTGGACTGAGACAAACTTTTCATCCAAAGAGCATAATGATGTTTGGCCAGAAAACTGGAGCTGAAACAATTTGCATTTCAGGTGGCCTGCAGAAAATTTCAGTGGTTACTTCAGTGGAAAATGCAGCTACAATCTATGGCTCTGGTTGTGAAAACGACAGAACTTGACTTTGAAAAGGAAAGGGTATTTTCTTTGGAAATAACTGGTCATACATTGCAAGAAGTAACAATCCATATTCCTATTGGAACTGCTGGTGTAAGAGGTTCCTCAGGTCCAGCCCTATGGGTCTACAGGACAAATGAATGGCGCAACTACAGGACGCTATACACAAATTCAGTACAGGCACTACATTTCCCATAATGCCCCAGCATTTTTCCAAAAGCTTTAGAGGCCAATGCTTTCAATCAGAGTCAGTTTCTTTCGGTACAATATTAAGACACTGTTTCATAGTTCATATGGATTTTTGTTAAAAGTCTCGAGCCCTTCAAGTACTTGACGGTAACACCACTTCATTTTATGATTAAACACTATTAGGAAAAGTGGTTCTCAAGGCTTCTTTGTATTCCTAACAAATCCATGCAGAGCTGTTTGTACTTGAAGACATGTTTCAGAGATAATAAGGTTCTACGCAGGTCACAATCCTAAAAGGTCGACTGCTCATCATTTCATTCTCAGTTCTTTTCATTGCTATCCATTTGCTGACTTTAAGGAATGAGCTTTGATGCACTACGACCTGGGGGAGGCGCTGCTACCATATGGCGTTCCAGAAACCTAAACATTGAATGCTTTTATGCTAGTTTCTTAATGCAGGTCTTTGTTAATTGTCCTGGGGGTTATTTCTTGACCTCCCTAGTCAAAATTTAGCCCTCCTGTTCAGAAATCTCTAGTGACACCGCTGTTTGTACCTCTGGGTAAAGTGACACACGAATGGTGACTACAGATAGTAAAAGCTGAATCCAGGACATTTTTGGTGATTTAGAAACGCCGTCCAGTCACATTTTTTAGGTCCCAGGAAAAAAAGAGGAGGTATGTTCACCATACCTCTGGGGGAACCACTGACCGAAAGATGATTTAAGTCTTACACTCAGACGTGGTCCATCTTGGCTTTTCTACGGGACAATTTCAGACACATTGTGTAATGTTTTTAGTATTCAGAACCCTTGGAATCATCCATGTTTACCCTGATTCATGGAACCCCTACACTATATATAAGTACAGACGTGGTGGTACACTTGTGGTGTAGTTGTCCAACCTTTTTAAGGCAGAATATTGTCCCAGTTTGTTGTGCAACCTGGTTGTATGAGACAGTGGAGGATGTGTGAAAATCCAGTGAACCGTCCTACAAAGACTACACTACACCAAACAGCAGGGTGGATACTGATCTTTACTGCTTAATGACTTTTCCTTTCTTTCACTGTTCACCTCTTTATTCATCCATCCTTTCCAATCAAACCTTCGAGGAGCCTGTGCACACCTCATTTGCGTAATCCATCTTGCCTTCTCGAGGCTTTTCTTTCAGATTAGCATTTTTTAAACCCTCCGTTGAAGTGATTGCTTTTGCTTCTGTTGCTCTTTATCACTTGGCAGCTGCACTGCTAGACAAGTTGCTTTATTTTGACAGACTTTCTCTGAAATGTTGTCTTTGTGTTCAGGGCGTTTTCCTAAGAGAGGGAGTCAGCCAGGATTGTTTTAGAAGTTCTCATGACCGCTGCCAGACAGTTCAGCTTCTGAAACCCTAAATCTACAGTCAGTCTTAGATCTCACATTTTACCAGTGAGCAAACTGAATGACATCTGTGGATGTGTCTGATGAGATGATTTCCAGCAAGTTGGTTTCTTTCTTTCAGTTAGTTTTTTATATGTATAATCATCAAGATGCACTACTTTTAATGTAATAACTAGAGATGGGCTCGATCCAATCCTGTATCAATAGCAGGTCCGATATTGATGTCATTCACTCATTGGATATCGGACGGACAGGGCCGTTCCACTTACTGATCCATATTCCATTCCACATCTTACCATGAGCACACGGCAACGTCAGTCTGCAAATGAGTGAAATAGTATTAGTACTAGTATTAGCAAAAAGTATTTTCGATTCAAGTTGTTGGTTCCTATCAACGCATTTTATACGGGCATTTAACACGGGCACAATTAGTGCAAAAATACGTCCGTATTAAGGAAGCCTCTCTGCCTGTGTGTCATTTTGGTACGCTCTGCTATAGCATTAGCGGAAAATCGGAGCTCAAAAGTTCAGCTCCACTTGCAGCGAAAATGCTAAACGCCGTCTGTGTGGAAAGCTGATCTTTTAGAAATGATGTTTCACTTCTAAAATGGATCTGAAGAATCTGAAGCACCAGCATGAAATGCTTCAGCACTGTACTGTGTTTCACTGACTCTGGTCTCCCAGCACAAGTGCTGCGTTAGCCGGGAGAATTTATACCACTTAACCCAGGAAAAAATGTACTGTGAAGTTTGACAGTAGAACCATTCTCATACATGGCCCCCCCAACTATGGAATAAACTTCCCACTTTCGTTCGAGACTCAGACACTCTCCAAAGTTTTAAGTCTAGGCTAAAGACATACCTATTTACACAGGCTTTTGACTAGATCTAGACCAGGATGCATGGCTTGGGTCACTGGGGCCGGAGTCTGGAGTCATGCTCTGGCCTTCCTGCCTTGTCCGCTAGCCGGGAGTGTCGAGTGGGCGGTCTGGCTGAACTGGGCTTCGGTCCTCGTGATGTTGACTCGTGCATTCCTTGCCTTAGAATAAGGGCAGAGCTGGGGGTTCATAGTCAAAGAGTCTTATGGTGATCAGAGACGTTGGGGATGCTGTCTTCTGCCTCCCGTGGGGTTGCCAATGTCTCATGCGATCCCTCTTGGCTGTGTTTTTCCCTACCCAGTTCTCCTCTTTCTGCTACGACTACTGCTATAGCTAATGCTGCCGGGGGTCTCATGCTTTACACTTGGCATCAGTGATTTGACATGGCATCAGTGATTGTTAATAGACACTGTGCTCTCTGTTTTCTCTCCGAGCAGTGTTCCGGCCAGTTCCAGCCCCACACATGATGTTTCATCTGCTGTAGCTCCAGTCAGCTGCTTCCGTCATCAGCTCCAGCCCCATCATACCCGGGCCACTTAATGTCAATGTAACATACTTCACATTTTATTCGAACTTTGACTCCATGACTTTTAGTTTTCGCTCTTAGATTTTATCATCTACGCCGGCACCAAGGAGGTTGGGTCCCTTTTTGAGTCTTGTCCTCCCAAGGTTTCTTCCTATAACTCAGGGAGTTTTTCCTTGCCACTGTCGCCCCCTAGGCTTGCTCAATTTGGGATTGGACGTAGTTATTAGGAGATAATCTAAACTTGTAAAGTTGCTTTGAGACAATGCTCCATTGTAAAAAGCGCTATATAAATAAATCTGACTTGACTTGACTTGAAGTGTCCAAATTACCATCAAAAATTTAGAGTAAAACTGAACTTCATGGTCAAACTGTGAAAGTTCACATTAAAACTGTCAAACAATTCACAGTTTAACTATGAAGATTCACAGTACATTTTTTCCTGGGAAGCTTTACATGGGTTAATCTACTCAAACAATGACCTAGGAAAACAAAGCTTCTCTCAGTTACTACTATTGATACAGCTGTACAGCTGAAATGATGAACCTGTGATCCAAAAGGAAAGTAATCATTTTTACGATAAGCTTTTTTCGTCCCATTTAAACCTATTTTACTTATTATGTTCATAATTTCAGGTGTAGAGATTACTTATGATCAGTAGTTGAGAGAAGTTTGGTGTTCCTAGGTCTCTACTTTAGAACATTAAGCCACTTTTATTCACTTATATTAGGTTTTAATGGGAAGAAAAATGCTTAGTGAATACTTTAGAAGTTGAAATATAAAAAATAAATATATACTTTATATTTTCTTCACCATTTTGGATTCAAAAATTGGAATCGTAATCGATAAAATGCAGATGATACCCAACTCTACACAGTACCAACAATAATAATCCTAAAACCCTCCAGTATCGAAATCTGTATTGGTATCGGCAGTTCAGTATCGGAATCGGATCGGAACTGAAAAAACGTGGTTCAGCCCATCACTAGTAATAAGTAAAAAAATAATAAGAGGAGTCCAATGGATAAACAGCGAATGTTCTGTTAGATGACGGATGATGTTTAAAGGCAAATCTGTGAATATGCCACCTTCCCAGCCCAGAAAAACATCCAGTTTTTAGGCCAACCAGACAAACTCTGAAATTACAAGCCTCACAACACAGCTAGCAAGCTTTACAGATCCTCAATTCAATAAGAAATCCAACATAAAAAAATCTGAGCTTTCATGATTAAACTGAGGATTTGGACCAAAGACTGACAACTTTAACAGGAGCTGTTGCTGGAATTATTGTACATATTTACATCTGTCATTTTGAAATTAGATCTCACAGCTGAATGATAAAACATCAACTGAAATTTAATTTGGACAAAACTTTATTGATATACCCCCCCTGCAAAGAATTCCCTGACATCAGATCTCTTAACACAGATAGCCTCCCTGTCTTGGTGTGATTCTGGGTAACAACCTCACCTTTTCTCACCCCATTACACCAACAACCAGATCCTACAGGTTACTTCTATACAGCATCAAATGAATACAACATTTTCTGTCCACAGAAACTGCTCAGATCCTCATGCAGGTTCTCCTGAGTTCCACTCGATTACAGCAATATCTGGCTTTCTGCTCTGACATCGTGATCCATTACTCCACTATAGGGCATTCAAATTGCTGCCACCTACCTGGTTCACAACCTACCACGTTTTCTCATCTAACTCCTTTACTGAGACTCTGTTGGCTTCTTTCTGTAGCTGGATCAAATTTAAACTCTTGCCCAAGCTTCCCAGTCCTCAGTCCACTGCTCCACACACCTGCACCTCAGCTCAGATCTTTAGCTGTTAGCCATCGGGGACATCCTCCTTTGAGATGGTTCAGTGTATTGGGTCCTCATTAGTGGAGTGAGCTTCCCAGACCAGTCCGAACGGAACAGTGTCTATCTTCCTTCTGCAGAAGTCTGAAGAGTCACCTCTTCTAACAATACCTAGGATAATAACTCTTTTATGCTCTGCACTTTTGTTATACAGTACTGTGCAAAAGTCTTAGGCCACCATTAGATTTGTTGTTTTAGCAATGTTATAATGACCATATATAACATATTGTCTTGACTGGACACAAGAAATTCAGACTTGGATTTTGGATAATCCTCTTTTCCACTGATCTTCATTCCAATCTTTGTGAGCTTTATCATATCTTATCCTTTTTACCCTGTTCCCCTTCTGGAAAAGCTTCGTTGAACTGGAAAGTTGCCAGATGCTGCTATTGCTCAAGTGTAAGGGGAGGTCACACAGTAAATACTTGCTACTATAGCCTATAGAGGCTGTTTTTTGATACTTTAATACTGCACACAAATTCTTGTATTTTATGGTTGTACTCTAATTGAGACTGTGAAATAATTATATGTGGTCATTATAAAATTTGCTAAAACAATGGTACACTCTAACCTCGTTATCTCGCCAACCTCATTTCGTACCACCTATGATGGCAGGACGCATTTCCGTCTATGAACTTTACCTCAAAGCCGGCAACCTCGCCTCTCGCCCTCGCCAAGCTTAAAATGCAACAAATGTCCTGCCAGTAATGAAATTCTACCCCGCTAAGCTGCCAAGTTTCAGACCGTCAGTAGGTGGCACTTTAATCCTACTTTAAACTTGCGACACCGGATGATGTACAGCCCCTGTCTGTTATCAGAGACGTTATATAAGGAGGAGACTGATCACTGGTTGAAATATGAATGGACAGAAGCCCCGCCCTGTCATTAGAAAGAACCAATCAGCATGTTAGTAAATGTGTTTGTAGTGGCGGGATGCGCAAGCTAATCTTAAAAAAATCCTATTTTTCTGTGTCATTTGAAGCCAACAACGCAAGTAAGTTATATAATTTTTGTCAGATTATACCAGCGATTCTAAATCTGTATTTTAAATGTAATTTTTTCTTTTAGTTTTGGCTCTATAAGTCTCTCCCCATTCAAAGAGATAGAAGTCTGGTCTTGTATGGCTGGAAATAACCGCCTGGTGGAGTTACCAAGATGGCGGCCGAGTGAACAGTCTTATAATGACTTTGCTGTTATTGATCGCAGACTGGACTTTATGCATTTCACGTCACAGAAACAACTGTCAATCACGGACTATTTCTCAAATTTGCGTAAATGAATAGAAACTGTACATGTACAGTCTAAACGTGATTGTCCAATCACGAGGCTGCTCAGTAAAACACATTATGTCAGCATCAGGTATGACTTTGTCTATTTTTGTGTAACCTCGTTAAGTGGGCAAACTCTCCTCTCGCCAAAAATAGCCATGAACCAGACGGGGGCGAGATAACAAGTTTAGACTGTATATCTAATCTAATGGTGGCTTAAGTCTTTTGCATCTTTGTAACTGTATCTTTAATCTAAGATTCCTTGCCCACACATGGAACATAACTCGCTGCAGGGCCCCAGTTTCCAGGGTGTGTATTCCATGCAAGGAGTCTCACTGCTGAAACACACTCTGTTCTTTTGTTGTCTCTGTCAATCAATGCAAGTCTCTGGTTGAGTTCCGGGTCCCGTCAACGCCACTCTTGTTGGCGCCACACTCTTAGGATCGAGTTCTGGTACCCTGCATTAATCTGTCTGTGTTTCAGAGTTTCCTCAAGTCATGCGGACTCAGTCTGTGGTATCTTACATGACACAAATAATTACACAAAACCAAGTATGGAGGTAAAGTACCATTTTCTGATCATACTACATGACATAATGCTCATTATGAGGGTACATTTCTTTATTGTTTCTTTTACTATGGATGTATTAAACCATCTCATAAGTTAAACAATACAGCTATTAGTGCTATGTGTTTGCTATAAATCGGTTTTGGCCCCGCAGGAAGCACTGATGTGTCACTCTCCTTTTTCGAGATCCATGTCTGTACAGAGTGCTGGGGCGAATTCATAAGCTGGCACGAGGCATCATGATTGTCATCCTGGACAAATTTACCGCTTTGTGTCAGATGCTAACGTGACATGACATGCTTGCTGTCACTGGGACTTGGGTATACGCTAATCATATGTGATCCGTAAAACTATTTGAATAAGATCTAGAGAGGGAGCTTCAGAGTGGAGACTCTGTGGACTTTGAAGCAAGATGAATGAGGAGCAGATAAAGCAAATGGCATAACCCAGTGGTGGTGGTGGTATCTCCTTTTTGTTTTTCGCTATGTATTATCATCATTCATCAAACCATCATCAGATTTTCACACAAGTCCTAAAAGTGGATATAGAGAACCCAATTAAACACATAAGAAAAAAGTTCGTATGGTAAAAGTATGTGAATCTGGGATTAGCAGATAATTTGAATGTCAATTTAGAGACAATCAATGAGGTGATGGGGACCTCAGCAAAATATTTGTCGATGCTCATCTGCTTTGAGACAATTCTCCATTGTGAAAGCTATATAAATCAGGTTACAAAACCATCCACCAATCCACAGCAAGACAGATTGTGTAGTTTGTATTAATAACTCAGGGTAACTCCAAAGCAACTAAAAGTCCCTCTCACACTGGCTAATTTTTTATGTTCATGAGCCCACCTTGAGAACAGCACTGAACAACAAATGGTGTGAATGGTGATTTGCCATGCAAGAGCCACTGCTCTCTAAACACAACACTGCTGAACATCTGGAGATTGCTAAAGATCACGTGGACAAGCCAGAAGGCTACTGGAAGTGTTAGTGTGTGTTGTACTGGTACGAGTGGATCAGACACAGCAGTGCTGCTGGAGTTTTTTTGTTTTTTTTTTAATTATCAATTATAAATTATTTAAAAATTTTTTTTTAATTATCTATCCACCTTGCGGATGTAAAGTCAGAGGCAGTAGGTCTTCTGTTGCACAGTTTGTGTTAGTCATCCTCTAATCCAGGGGTTTCCAAACTTGTTTTAAAAGGGGCCAAAAATACCTAAGGCATCTCTTACCAAAAATAATACTGTATTTTGCAAAACATTGTATTCAAAATATAAAAAACACAAATGTAGAGAACAATTGATATTTACTTAACTACTGAATTTCATTTTAGCTCAACAAATGCAGAATATCAAAAGAGGGAAATATTATACCATTCTCATTTAGATTGTATTTTATTACTCAGTTGCGATGCATTACCAGACTTGGAACTCAATAAGAACACAAGTCTTATAGTTCTTAAATCACATAACAAAATAAGTACGAAAATATTGTCCAAATAAAATAAAGGGTCAAACAGATGGAAAAAGAAAAATAATGAAAATTAAAAGTACAATTAATGAACACTAGAAATAGGTCCCCCAAACCATATAAAACTAAAATAGATAAATGTCTTTATCTCCTTGGAAAAGGGTCAACAAGATAGAGAAAATTACAAGGGAAAAAACAAATACATTTAAATAAAAGTTAGAAATAATGCCTCTAAAATGCACTGAAATAACACTAAAATTGCTTTTCAAAATAAATACCTGTTTCTGTTGCTAGTTACTTTCTCTGTAACATATAGAAAAAAATAAGTTTCTTTAATAAATTCATTTTTTTTCAAAGATTCAGAAAAAAACAAAAAATGCTTTTTGAAACTTACTAGGATAAGCCAGATTATTTAATAAAATAAAATTCTGTTATTGTTTCTATGTAAATATCATGTGAGTTGAGTTTACTGTGTAAACAAACAGAATGCACTTTGTGAATGTACTTCATGTAATGAGTAGAAAGAAAAAACACTACATGGTTACCCAAAGCATCTTATCAGAAAATACTTGATTTTTCTAATATTCGAAAAATGATTTCAATCCCGTTTCAGGTCTCACCCAATGGAGGATTTGTAGTTAAGGAGTTTTTCCTTGTCACTATATTTCTGGATGCTTGTCTGGAGTCTAAACTCCAGCAATAACAATGGCAGAAGTTCAGCGAGACAAACTGTACTGAGGAATATAATATAGAGATTAGAACTAACTATGCAATAAGAGAAAGGCATTATTATATCAAATGTCCTCTCATATAGAAGGTTATTGATTGCCATTAGGGCTCTGAAGTCCCTCTCAGTGCTTTCTCTCACTATCAGTCTCTTCAGTAAAGCAACCCCGATATCAGCAAGTGCTCGCGAGCTGCTGGAATTAGATTGGACGTTGCCTCCAAACACATTATTCCAAATACCGACAGCCAAAGTCTCCAGTTTGCAGGACTTATTCAGCTTTGAAATTTATCCTCAGCTGACTTCGCCACTTTTGTACCAGCAGGAAATCTTCAATCCAAAGCCACCCATTGATCTGTGAGGCAGCAGGAGGGAAACATGCCATGCTTTAACCTCTCAGAACTTCAGTACTGACAATTAATGTAATAATTTAATTCATATTCATGCACTTTAACAATAATGATCACCTAAAAAGGGGAAAAATCATTTTCAAATGCCAAACTTTATGGATATTTTTCTCCACAATATGATACATTCAGGTATTAAACAGTAAAGGTTAATTCAAATGAAATGTAAGACAAATTTTTCAAAGGATAACACAGAGGACCATAACACCATAAAATACCTTAGTAGAACAGAGAGTATCCTAATAAAAACGAGCATAACAGTAAAATCATAGTGTACCATAGTAAAAATATCATAGCAAGATCATTCAGTACCTTAGTTAAATTAAGGGAAATTCACTGTAGGGAAACCATAGTGCCACAGCAAAACCACAGAATAGCCTATTGAACCTTATAGTATAATATAAATACCACTGGGTATCACAGTTAAACCAGACAAAACAACACTAATTGAGTACCACAGTAAAACCATAGTAAACCATGGAGTACTTTAAGAAACCCAAAGAGCCACTTGTGGGTATGCTAAAACCATAGTACCATAGCAAAAACATAGACCACCACAGTAAAACCATAGAGTACCATAGTAAAGCCATGGAGTACTATAGTAAAATCATAATAGCATTGCAAATAATACCATATTAAAGCCATAGATTACCATAGTAAACCCATGGAGTACCATTGTAAAGCCACGGAACACCATAGTAAAACCATATAATCATAGCAAACCATATATTACCATAGTAAAGCCATGGAGGACCATAGTAAAACCATAATACCATAGTAAAACCATAATACCATTGCAAACCATAGATTACCATAGTAAAACCAGAGAGAACCATAGTAAGAACATTTAAAGCAGAGTTAGAGTAACCAAAGTAAAACCATAGCAAAGCTAGAGTAAAACTATACTATGGTAAAACCATAGTGTCATAGTAAAATAAGATTATCATAGTAAAATCATCATGACGTAGTAAAACTATAAGTGCAATAGTATCATACTTAAACCATCGTACCACAGAATAGCCATAGAGTACCACAGTAAAACAGCAGAACCACAGTAAAACAATAGTATACTATTATAGAGTTTCCTGTGGTACCATAGTAAATCCATGGTGTACCACAGTAAAACCACCGAGTGCCAAAGTGTACCTATATACCACAATGAAACCATAGTAAAAACCCGTATATCATAATAAAGCCATAGAGCGTCATAGGAAAACCATAGAACCACAGTAAAACCCTACAGTATCTTAGTAAAACTAGAGCTGCTCTTTGATCCTGATCCCGAAATGCCTTTAGAATAATAAGCATCAGGCTGAGAATATTATAAAGCCAATATGATTACAGTGAGTCATTAAAATGGAGTTTCATGTCAAGTGACTTGACAGATTTTTTTGTTACAGCAGTTATGCAAGTTATTGAGATTCAGAGCTCTCACTAACGATTCATATTCGTCAGAGTCTGAACATATTCTAAGAGTTTTAATGGCATTTAATCTATGTTAATGATCTAAACACCCCATTAGCACTTGTACATAGGATGAACTGCTGAGTCAGTTCATTCATTCAGTATTCATTGAGTAATCAAATGTTCTAACAAAAGTTACATAGGCAAGAAACAATTGTTCAAAATTCAGTTTCTCAGTTTGTTTGTTTATGTGGTTTATTTAACATTGCTTGTAGCATAAGTGGCTATTTAACGACAGAGACAAGGTTACATCAAAACTAGTCCTACATACTGGCACAATTGGTTAACCTAATGCATGTCTTTGGACTGTGGGAGGAAATCAAAGTACCTGCAGTAAACCCATTCAGACTCTGCACAGGAGGAGTCCAAGGTCAGGATCGAACCGGGGACGCTGGAGCTGTGAGTCGAACACAGTAACCACTGTGCCACCATGCCGCTTTCAGTTTATTTAGAATGTCATGGAGGAACTCGATGAACATCAGCAAACAAAACACAGTAAAGGCCAGTAAAACAAAACCTAGTGGTCCCAGAGAATGAGTTTGATGCCCTACATGCGAGGGCCTTGAACCACTAGCTCTGCTTGGTGGCAAACGTAACCTCTGGTGAACAGGGTAATAAGAGCAAAAATGGTTTATTAATCCCAGGACTTTAAGCTTCCAAACTCCCACAATGGTGAAATGCTATTTGCCAAGTGCTCCTGTGAGAGACTAAATATGAAGCTTGTCAAGTTTCTGTTGTGATGTCCAAAGCTGAATTGTGATGAATCAGTGTTATTATGTCATTTACTGCAGAAATGGGTAAAATTGAGAGACAAACACAACAGAGGGACAGAGGGGCAAAGAGAGACAGAAATAGAAAGAGATGCATGAATCACCAGGCAGATAGGTTCGAAGGGCAAAGTAGTTGGCGGTGGAGAGCACTATGTGAGAAAGGTACGAAGCCGATTGGGTAATGAAGGGCAACGCCCACATTCAATCCAACAGCAAGTATGAAGGCAAGCAAGCATCAGAACTATTTCCTGATGTTAAAGGTAAAGCATCCCTCACCTAAAAAGAGAACACTGAAGTTCTTGAACCTGCACACCATATCCAGGAACCATGGCAGATTTGATCCTGATTCTTGCAATTCACACCATATAAGCTTAACACTGCGCATCGACATATACAGTATAAACGCATTATCTCACCCATGTCTGTTTCATGGCTATATTTTGCGAGAGGTGAGTGTGGTTACTTAACAATGCTACAAAAAATAGACAAAGTGACATTCATACAGAGGGGCTGTCCACAGCCTCAAACAGTCAGACTCCAAACTCAACCATGGCCAAGACCAAAGAGCTCTGGAAGGACACCAGGAAAAAATTGAAGAGCTGCAGCAGGCTGGGAAGAGTGAATCTACAATAGGCAAGCAGGTTGGTGTAAATAAATGAACTGTGGGAGCAATTGTAAGAAAATGGAAGACATACAAGACCATTGATAATCTCCCTCAATCTGGGGCTCCATGCAAGGTCTCATCCCGTTTGGTCAAAATGATCATGAGAACGGTGAGCAAAAATCCAAGAACTACACGGAGGTACTTGATGAATGACCTGCAGAGAACTAGGACCAAAGTAACAAAGGCTACCATCAGTAACACTACACCGAGAGGACTCAGATCTTGCAGTGCCAGGCGTGTCCCCCTGCTTAAGCCAGTACATGTCCAGGCCCGTCTGAAGTTTGCCAGAGAGCATATGGATGATCCAGAAGTGGATTGGGAGAATATCATGTGGTCAGATGAAACCAAAATAGAACTTTTTGATAAAAACTCAACTCGTCGTGTTTGGAGGAAGAAGCATGCTGAGTTGCATTCCAAGAACACCATACCTACTGTGAAGCATGCTTTAGGATTGTTTTTCTGCAAAGGAGACAGGACGACTGATTCGTGGTAAGGGAAGAATGAATCGTGAATCGGGGCCATGTATCGTGAGATTTTAAGCCAAAACCTCCTTCCATCAGTGAGAGCATTGAAGATGGAACGTGGCTGGGTCTTCCAGCATGACAATGATCGGGCAACGAAGGAATGGCTCCGTAAAAAGCATTTCAAGGTCCTGGAGTGGCCTTGCCAGTCTCCAGACCTCAGCCTCATAGAGAATATGTCGAGGGAGTTGAAAGTCCGTGTTGCCCAGCGACAGCCCCAAAACATCACTGCTCTAGAGGAGATCTGCATGGAGGAATGGGCCAAAATACCAGCTACAGTGTGTGCCAACCTGGTGAAGACTTACAGGAAATGTTTGACCTCTGTCATTGCCAACAAAGGTTATGTTACAAAGTACTGAGTTGAACTTTTGTTATTGACCAAATACTTGTTTTCCACCATAATTTACAATTAAATTCTTCAAAAATCCTACAATGTTTTTTTCCTGGATTGTTTTCTCATTTTGTCTCTCATAGTTGAAGTGTAGCTATGATGAAAATTACAGACCTCTCTCATCTTTGTAAGTTGGAGAACTTGCAAACCAACCTGCTTGCCTATTGTAGATTCACTCTTCATAGCCTGGTGCAGGTCTACAATTTTCTTCCTGGTGTTCTTCCACAGCCCTTTGGTCTTGGCCATGGAGTTTGGAGTCTGACTGTTTGAGGCTGTGGACAGGTGTCTTTTATACAGATAACGAGGTCAAACAGGTGCCATTAATACAGGTAACGAGTGGAGGACAGAAGAGCTTCTTAAAGAAGAAGTTACAGGTCTGTGAGAGCCAGAAATCTTGCTTGTTTGTGGGTGACCAAATACTTATTTTCCACCATGACTTACAATTATATATTATATACATATATTTCTAGCTGTGTTAAACTGGTAAGTCAAATGCAATGCAGATTTGTTCTGCTGTGTGCTCGTTTTATGATTGTATAACACAATGACAATAATGGAATCTTGAAACTTCAATCTTGAATCTTCCAAGCTAGTCTTAACTCTTATCCTAGTCTAGTCATAATAATAGCCTCTAAACTAAACCATACTCTAAACTATAGCCAGTTCTGAAATTAATTAAAAAATGTATATAAAAAAATCTAAACTTTTCCAGAAGAAAATGCATTCATCTAGTGGCGATGCAGGCATTGTGATCAAACCAAGTACGTCTTTCTGAAAATATTTCAGCCCTCTCCCTAGACTCAGTGGTCCAAGTGAAAATGGCGCTTGGGTAACAGTTTGGCTAAGTGGCAGCATGGTGGCAGTGAGCGGAACAGTTTGTCTCCCACTTCGCAAATTTAGCAGTGGTGTGAAACCCAAGCTCTCAGTTCCTCTCACACTAATCTGACCGACCTGCTTCACGCCTGTTATGTGTCTGTTTGCGTTGCCTTGGAAACCGAAGTCTTCAATGATCTCTTCAGCGTACAGTTGTAGAGCGGGAGAACGTTGTCAGATGGTTTTGGGGGAGGAGGATGTACGCTATGTTGTGTGGCTAAATTTAGATGCCTTCTGCTCTCGCCACGGTCTCGCAAAAATTTGAAAGGAAGGAAGCATCTTTTTAATCTGGAACATCACGCATCCGAGGCACATGGACGTCTTTCAATGGCCGTGTGGGGAAACGGCAGCAGAGCGAAGTGGAGCAGTGCTTATGCGCTTAGCCGAACCATCTGTAGTGCAACAGCTACACAACATGTCCCAACAAACGCGCAATATGGTTCAGATTGTTGTGCTCAAAGTACATTCTGTTGGTTTTCTAAGTGAAAAAGTTAAAACAGAATGACATATGTGCAAAAATGTAACTAGGGCTGCCCTGAATTTTGCATACTGTACAGCAGTCACCCCATTCTGAGGGGATTAACCCCACCACAAGTTCAGCAGCGCCACTCTGAGCAGTGTGTATAACTGGATGGATGTATAAAGTGACCTCTCATCGATTTACACTTGTGTTTTCATGCTAACCTTCTCAAACCCAGGCATGCAACTTTAATGGGGATGGATTTCTGCCTGCCTTACCTGGAACTCAGAATAAACAAGAGTTGTATAGACTCGAGATGATTCAAAAAAGCCCTAAAAGTCCATGGTGTGCACATTACAGAGAGTCAACAGAGACAAGCACTGCTGAAGCTTCCACCAAACTCGGATAGAGCGAAGCAAAATCCAAACTCTATAGCAAATTTACTGCCAGGGATTTGCATCCATATTCACTCACTGAATTGGCGCCATGCTGCGCACTTTGAATCCCCGATACATCGTCCTGTCTCGAAGATATTTCATGCTAAACATACGCTCGACGACTTCCAAAAGACTCTAAAAAGACGTTTAATAGATTAAAGTCTAACACCCTCTCACATTTAAAGACAATTCACAGAGTTTTAGTCACAGACTATGAATCTGCCAAGACTGGAGATCTTGCACGGTTATGTTTTTAAGACCCCCCACTTGTTTTTATTTTGAGATTATTTCAGAACATTTGAAAACACACCTACAATGGTGCTTGAAAGTTTGTGAACCCTTTAGAACTTTCAATATTTCTGCATAAGTATGACCTAAAACATCATCAGATTTTCACACAAGTCCTAAAAGTAGATAAAGAGAACCCAGTTAACCAAATGAGACAAAAATATTATACTTGGTCATTTATTTATTGTGGGAAATGATCTCCAGTCAAGGGAGAGAATCTGTGGATGGATAGTAGGTCACTGATTGAGCTTGAACAATTCTCTAAGGAAGATCAGGGCAAAAAAATCCCCCAGTCTAGGTTCAAAGCTGGTAGAGACATAAATATACAGACTGATGCTGTAATTAAAGCTAAAGATCCTCTACCAAGTGTTAAATCAGATGGCTGATCACGATTTCAATACTGTTATTCTGTTTATTTATTAATATTACTACATTACAGTTGCTTTTTCCGCTCAATACTCGATTTTTAGGGTTTTGGTTTCCATCTGTATGACAAAAAAACGAACAGTCTATCACCTAATTTGCAGAAATGGGTCAGTTATCTGCAGATTTAGAAAGTAAGCAATGACAACAACGATGTACATGTTCCCATAGCAACCGACTGCCGCAGCAACTCTGACCACATGATGCATTTGAGATCGGTGTAGTCCTCACTGTACAGGAAAGCTGATCTTCATAATCAAATCAATCACATAGTTTGACACAGTGCAGTTATGAACAAACTCCACCCCTTAAAGAACAAAATCCTGAAAGTCAGCGCATCATTGAGAGCAGATGAAAGAGCTACAGTGTGATGATTCAGTGTGAAAGTAAAATATTAATCCTCTTCTGATTTAAAATTCTCCTTCAAATTCACCATGGAGACGAGCTTTGAAGTGCCTGAAGCCACCAGTGACCCTGTGAGTGAAGCCTCGCTGTTTATTACTGCATCTTCCGCTCGCTCTCTCTCTCCCAGTTCCAGTGCTAAAACTAATTCACAGTAACAAAAAGCACCTGTTTGAGTACCAAATGTACCTAAAACAGTGGGAAAATGTACCAGTTTTAATACCAACATATCCAGTTCCAGAGCTTCTAGTTCAAAAACCAAAAAAAATGCTTCCGGTTCAAGTTTCAAAGCTTCAGTCATGATGACTCACCATTTTCTTTGTAGCTTTTGACTCAAGTTGTCCTCCATAGCTTTTTGCCATTTTGACCTCTGACATGTTCCATAGCAATCTGCCATAAGCCACTGACAGCTGTGGCACTGGGACTGGTAGCATTGGTAATGGTACTGGAACTGAAACCTTTTATATTTGATAAATCACGAGCCAGAAATGCATTTCGGATTTATTTATTAATTTCAAGCTTCTACTGTAACTGGAAGCTTTTTTTAATTGGTGTTGTAACTGCAGCCAACTTTAATACCAACACATCCAGTTCCAGTTTCAAAGCTTCTAGTTCCCAAACCAATAAAAAATGCTTCCATAGAAAAGCTTGAAATTAATAAATGAAACTGAACTGCATTCCTGGCTCATTATTAATTGATCTAATACAAAAGGTTCCAGTTCCAAAGCTTAAAATTCCAGTCCCAGTGCCACAGCTTTTAGTTTAGATACAAAAGTAACCTAATCCATTAATAAATGTTCCAGTACCAAATAAATAACAAATTCATTACTGACTAAACTTTTTTTTTTACTGGGGTGAACCAGCTTTGAGACCCAGCTGTACCTTCTGGTTAGATTGGATGTCAAATATACAGTATATAGAACAAATACATACTGATATATACAATATATGGGCAAATATATATTTGATGAAAAGCATACTTGTTGATATTAATTATTTAATTCTATAATGTATTACAAACATATTAATCTTAGCATAGGCGGGACCTCACTCATTTGTCCACTTAGGTCTGCCGTTGTGGAATTGGTTGTAGCTGGTCTCTGGAACTGTCAATCAGCTGTACACAACTAGCTCACTATGCTACTAGCTTATCCCTTCTTGGCTCTTGTTGATACTTGGATTAGTTCAGACAGCAGTGCAAAACCTTGTACTCTCTTCAGTTTACCATTATCCCATACTTGAACGTCTGGTCAGGTTGGGACAACTGTTTTGGTAATTTCCTCATCCTAGACATTTCTTCCTTCCTCACTGTCCGACACTTCACACCTCATCTTTTGTATTTCATCATGTTACTGTGATCAAGCCTTGCAAACTTCATATCACTGTCATCTATCGACCCATCTTTGACTTGCCAATTTTATCGCTGGCCTTGATTTTTCTTCCCAGTTCATTTCAAAAGGATGGCATGTGTCTGAATGCCTGTGTGTCTGTATGTCCAAGGATGGTGCCTTGCCCTGGGTGCTATTCCTCTCCCCTTTCCTGCACCTGATGCAGACCCCGAGGGGGCTGTGGCTTCTGGTTCAGAGTACGCTGTGCGCAATTGGCTGCCGCTTCACACCAGTGTGTTAACTGGATGTCAAATCTGAGTCTTCATTGTAAAGTGTCCATGGATTTGAGAAAATCACTATATAAGTGTAAATAATAATAATAATAATAATAATGGAATCATGTTCAATGACATCTGCCATCTTGGCTCTTTTGACCTGACTCACTCATCATCAAGCACCAACTCACAAAGCAGGCAACGCCATTGATGCCATCCATTTACACCAAGAAATCTTCATTCATATGTGAAATTCTGAAGTGTGTTCTTATATTTAAAATATACATATATATATATATATATATATATATATATAGATATAGATAGATAGATAGATAGATAGATAGATATCTATCTATCTATCTATCTATATATATATATCTATCTATCTATCTATCTATCTATCTATCTATCTATCTATCTATCTATCTATCTATCTATCTATCTATCTATCTATCTATCTATCTATCTATCTATCTATATATATATATAGATATATATATATATATATATATATATATATATATATATATATATATATATATATATATATATATATATATATATATATGAAAATGATTACAGAGGACATGGTGGCACAGTGGTTAACTATAGAGACCAGGGATCCAGATGCAGCCCTTGTGGGTTTAGATCAGTGGATCAGACAGGCCCTAAACAACCCCACCCCTGCAATCCTAAATTGGATTAAGCAGATATGGGAAGTAAACCAAAAAAAATGATTATATAAAGGATTACATAGATTTCAAAATGAATTACTAAAATATTTTGCCATGCATGTACAGCTTTTACTCAAAGGTTGATCCATACAGAATGGCCATTCAGAGATCTAAGCACTGACATACAACTTCCAGAGAGGTACAAGGTGTCTTTCAAAAAAAGACACACACACACACCACACACACACACCACACACACAATCATACATGTATGTATGCATGTTATTAGTTATCAGTTTCTCTTGTTTTATGATTTGCAGGTACTGTATTTGGAACACATTTATATTATTCTATAAATGACTGACAAATTGCAAATAAAATATATATGCAAATAAAAATATACGAAAAGAGCAGTTATTCTCTGTAAATGACTTGTGGTAACAAAGATGATGCATTGTTTTCAGATCTTGACTAATAATAGGAAAAATAAATAATACTATATAATTATTATAATATAAGTTTATATATTTACAAGAATATATAACTATAAGTATATATAATTATATATATAATTTAAATGCTTGGGTTACAGTATGTTGGTTCAATACATGAATATTCATTATCTGCACAAAATGTCGTCTGTCTATCTATCTAGTGTTTCTGCCAAACAATACCTGATGGTGTATTAGGTAAGACAGCTGCAGCACCAGCAAACTGCACCACTATTATAGGCTAGTTTTGACGTCACAGTTTAACAAATCAATTCAGTCCCAACTCCAGTCACGCCACCTTTCGCTTAATTAGACTTCAATAGGTTTATATTTACGTTCATTGACGTCACACTGAAATCGGTCTAACGTGATGTGACACGAATTTCGGCTACAAGCAGTGCCCGTCTACCAACAGGATAGAAACGTGGTTTTAACTTTTTTTGTGACGTAAAAGCCTGACACGTCTTTCATCACAAGTCTGTAGCCTTTATATACTTTAACAGTAGCCCGAATCGCTGACTTTATGGTAACCATGACTACATTCAAATCAGCATATTACCATTCTAAACAGGATAAGAATAGTGTATAGTAACTATGGTAACCTACAGTATCACTGGTCATAACCATTTAGTTACGCGTTCGCGACCCCAGCCAGAGTCCAAACAAGCGCAAAAGCACAAAAGGACGTCCGAACTTACTTTTTTGCGGTGGTGAGCGGCTGCTGGAAGCTTTTCGACCCCCCGGGATCCTCCGTGCAGAAGGCAAGGACTGTGAGGATGCTCGGGACGATCCCGATGTTATAGCGACGGTGATTTCGGTCGGTACAGGTGCGCTCCTGAGTTCCGCTCTGCACCGCGCTTCCATCTACAGTGCGTGCAGCGCACACCGGGAACAAGCGCAGAGAGAGAGAGACAGAGAGACAGAGAGAGAGAGAGAGAGAGAGAGAGAGAGAGAGAGAGAGAGAGAGAGAGAGAGAGAGACACACACACACACACACACACACACATTTTTCATTTTTTAATTAATCTCAATTATATACAGTCGTATGAAAAAGTTTGGCACCCCTGATAATTTTCATGATTTTAGTTTATAAATCATTGGTTGTTCAGATCAGCAACTTGAGTTAAATATATCATATAGCAGATGAACACAGTGATATTTGAGAAGTGAAATGAAGTGTATAGGATTTACAGAAAGTGTGCAGTAATTATTCAAACAAAATTAGGCAGGTGCATAAATTTGGGCACCCCAGCAGAAAAATTACATCAATATTTAGTAGATCCTCATTTTGTAGAAATAACAGCCGCTAAACGCTTCCTACAGCTTCCAGTCTGGATTCTGGTTGAAGGTGCTTTGGACCATTCTTCTTTAGAAACATCTCCAGTTCAGTCATCTTTGATGGTTTCCAAGCATGGACAGCCCACATTTTCAGTAATATTCATGTCTGGGGACTGAGATGGCCATTCCAGAACGTTGTACTGGTTCCTCTGCATGAATGCCTTAGTAGATTATGAGCAGGGTTTGGGGTCGTTGGCCTCGGTGCAACTTTGTCACTGATTCTTGAACATTGTTCTTAAGAATCTGGAGATATTAACTGGAATCCATGCGACCCTCAATTTTAACAAGATTCCTAGTACCTGCACTGGCCACACAGTCCCGCGGGCATTATGGAACCGCCACCAAATTTTACTGTGGGTAGCAAGTGCCCATACAGCCTCTCCTTGTGCAAAGTGCGCTGTATAGTTGAACGATGAACAGTGACACCATCTGCAGCAAGATGAGGTTGTAGGTCTTTGGAGGTGGTCTGTGGCTTGACTATGACTGTTCTCACCATCCTTCGCCTCTGCCTATCTGAGATTTTTTTCTTGGTCTGCCACTTCGGGAGTTCCTTAACTAACTGTTGCCTGTGGTCTTCCATTGCCTCACTATGTTCCTCACAGTGGAAACTGACAGCTGAAATCTCTGAGAGAACTTTCAGAGAACCCTTTCCCTGAACCATGATGTTGAACAACCTTTGTTTTCAGGCCATTTGAGAGTTGTTTTGAGGCTCCCATGTTGCCACTCTTCAGAGAAGATGCAAAGAGGAGAAAAACTTCCAATTGGCCACCTTAACCCTTTCTCATAGTTGGATTCACTTGTGTATGTAGATCAAGGGTCAATGAGCTTACAAAACCACATTTTGTGTTCCAATAATTAGTGCTAAAGGTATTCAAATGACAAGGGTGCCCAAATTTATGCACCTGCCTAATTTTGTTTGAATAATTACTGCACACTTTCTGTAAAACCTATAAACTTCATTTCACTTCTCAAATATCACGGTGTTCATCTGCTATATGATATATTTACCTGAAATTGCTGAGCTGGACAACCAATGATTTATAAAGAAAAATCATGAAAATTACCAGGGGTGCCCAAACTTTTTCATAAGACTGTATATATATATTTATATAATACATTCTTTTCTACTGTACTGTTTCTTATTCTTTTTCCTTAATTATTATTTAATTATTATATATTTTTGAAAGACACAACAAAATATATTCCAACATGGCATAACCAATATCGCCTTATTGCTCCACCGACTTAGAGTTCCAGTGTCCAGTTATAAGACAGGGCTGTGCGATATTAAAAAATTATATATCTCTATATTTTCTGTGATTTTATAGATAGCGATAATTAGACCATACAGTGGCAGTGTATATCTTAGGTTTAAAGAAATCAAAAGTTGTTTGAACCCATCTCTCTCAATTGCCTGAATTGGCACCGTGTCTTTCATGAAGCAATTGGTGACAGCATTTTCCTTGCTATCTGTTGCTTTGATTCCGCTAAGGTTTGCTGAGTGTGTTTTTGTGCCGGTACATTGGCTGGTTTAAGCCTGTCATGAACAGCTGTCTCCCAAAGCACTATAATTGACAGACCTCTCTACTCCAGAGGCAGGGATCAGCCTAGAGTGGCCCAACAGGTACAACTCTGGTTCCCAATGCTGTGCCTCTCTGTTCCAATCTTCATCTCTGGCAAAGAGAGGGCTGGAGGGTACAAAGCTGCACTTCAGTTCTTGTAAAGTCAAAACAGGTCGACTGGCACCCTTGAAGTTCAGGCTGCGCTCTGTACAGTTTCAGGTCTCAGTGTGTTTTCACCGGATTACCTCCCCAATTTTACCAGGAACAGGTTCCCATCTCTCGGTGCATCTCGATGCTGGATCCACAGTTGTGACCTGACATGGATCAATAGTGCCCCCGCATTATTTTAGAGGCCTATGCCAGGGGCAATGGCCACAAGGCAGAACCCCAACCTAGACATATTGATACAGGGCCATTTGAGAGCAATCCATCTGGCATATTTTTGGGAGGTGCAGGGAAACCACATGGCAATGGGAGTGGGTGTCTAGTCATGGAGCTGTAACCTGCTGGGTCACTATACAGGCCCTACGCTGATGAAACACATACTTTGACAAAAGTGTTTGTCTGCATACACATCGATCTACATCTACTGTATATGTGGATCAGTAATAAGACATTTTCCTGTAAGAGTCTGATGATGAGCCTGACCATGATCTGTATTCCAGTCTCCATCTGGAGGTGTTAGAGGAAGCCAAGGAGTAAAATCCCTTCACCCACCACCAGCTTGTCTCAGAGATTTCTGGATGCTTGTCATGGTTTTTAAATGAAATACTGACGGCGTCAGAGCAGTTCCCCATGGGCAGAAGCTGATATCAAGGCTGTGGAGATGACTGGTTCACAGAATGACCATATGGGTGTTGATTGTTGGAGCTTCTGCTTGGGATCCCATGATATGTAGCAGCTCGTCTATACTTCTAACAGGGTTATGGATTGATTGGCTCTGCACAGTTGACTGTGGAATAATTCTCTGTAACTGCCTGGGTGAACTCAAATTCAGGACTGCTCACAGCAGGAATGTTCTGCGTGAGACCATCACACCTCTTGTTACTAAACCTTTGAAACATCTAATTTCAAGGACCATCCAGGAAAGCTAATTTCTGGAAAAATTACAAGGATGGATGGTGACACCAAACAAGCCATCATTAACATGGCTACTGCTCTACATTGGTGGAAGGAAGCTTGAGAAACAGACAATGATTATTTCTCAATGATCAATTATAAAAAAAAAACAGGTCTTTTACTGGAATGAATATAATTTAATAATTGATTTTTATAAATATCACATTGATGTTAGGTGGTATATAATGCAGACAAATACAGCTAGAAAAAGATAAGATAATGGAAGATAAGATTTACAATATTTATTGTCATTGTATGGTCACCTTTATTCATTCATTTTCTTATCCGCTTAATCCTGGATAGGGCTGGCGGTGAGCTGGTGCCTAGCCAGAGCAGGAACAAACCTAGACAGGGCACCAATCCATCTCAGGGCACACACACTTGCACACTTACAAACATCAGTGCCACTCTAGCGTAATCAAGTAACCTAAAGCATGTCTTCGGACTGTGGGAATAAGCCGGAGTACCCAGAGTAAACCCACGTGGACATGGGAAGAACATGCAGATTCCACACAGAAAGGACCCAGACCGCTCCACCTGTGATCAGGCCTTCTCACTGTGAGGCGACAGTGCCTCCCACCGAGCCACCGTGCCACCCTGTATGGTCAAGTCAAGTCAGATCTATTTATATAGCGCTTTCTACAATGGAGCATTGTCTCAAAGCAACTTTACAAGTTTAGATTATCTTCTAATATCTACGTCCAATCCCGAATTGAGCAAACCTAGGGCGACAGTGGCAAGGAAAAACTCCCTAAGTGTAATGAGGAAGAAACCTTGGGAGGACCAAGCCTCAAAAAGGGACCCGACCTCCTTGGGCGGCGTAGATGATAAATCTAAGAATGAAAATGAAAATGGTCACCTGTACAATGAAATTTAAATTCACACACCATTCGAAACTTGTCCAGATTTTTACTAGTGCCATCATGTTGATATATTCCTGGACTTCTGCTATTATTCTATCCCCTTGTAGCTACATGACAGAATCTGCTACAGTTGGCTCTCTCCACCACCGTAAGTTTGGAAATCCCATTTTGGAGAACATCGTTCCTAAGCATCTCTCTAATCCAACTTGATCTGATTCAGTTTCTCTCCTGTGAGTGGCCTCATTTTTTCTGCTGGAGGTAAAAATAATATCATTTCACCCAATAATATTTATTTTCACTCCTGTCGATGCTAGAGGGCTGGAGATGTTCTGTCTCTGTGCTGCCTTTCGGTCAGCAGGCTCTGTTTAGACGCTTCATAATATTTGGATACACTGCAGTACAGATAAACACCAAATTAATCACTAGTGCTGCTCTGGAGTGACTGATGTGAAGAGATGTTCTTATTTAATGGAGGAAACAAACAGATTAATGAACGTCATGAACATTATGATGAGTCAAATTTTGCACAAAGACTTCTGTGATAAGACCTACATGGCCAGGGATGGACATTTTAGCTGGGTACGTACACAGTGTTTGAATATCTAAATAAATTGAATTGCTGGTCTGAGATACACAGTGTTACATGGTGAGAATTTCACAGCTTGGTCTTGATATTTCTCCACTTTCAATAGCCAGTCAATCCAATTCAAGCTTTGCGGAAGGGCTGGGGCAGCACAGGGCACACTGAGGGACCACACCTGGAAAGGGTGCCAGTTCAGTGGAGGACGCATACACACATAGTTGATGTTGTATTGAGTCTGGTCTCGGTTTCAAGACCATAAACGAGCGGCCTCTCTCTGGTCTCAGGCTCGAGGTGCATGTGCCTCGCGATGGACTGTCCAGTGTTGGTTCCATCCACTTGCATCCCGCAACCCTAAACTGTATTACAAGTAGAAAATGATGAGAGTGAGAGAGGAAACTCAAGACAGACAGAGACATAAACTATTTACTAAAGATCGTCCTTCATCCTCAATGCAGGTCCAGGCTCGGTGATGATTCAGCACTCAGATGAGTCTCTTCTCTCAGCAATTTTCAGTTTTTCAAAGTTTCAAATCATGCAGTTCAAACATGGCAGTCTGAACGACGCACAGGCTAATGGAGTGAAGCGACGGTGTAACCGCTGGCAGCTCTAGCTGGTGCTGATTAAGCTTCTGCAGATAAGCTCGTTTGTATTGAACATAAAAATGATGGAGGTCGACACGCTCTGCGCTGTGAGAAGAAACCTGGCACACGGCCAGCACAGGCGCTTCACTCTTCAGCCCTTCATGTTCTTCTTACGAGGACCATTTGGAATTCGAGTGATGCAGTAATGAGGAATATATGAATATCTTTCAAAGTTTCAGCTCTTTTCCTCTCTCATACACACCTGTACCTCTAGTTCGGTAGAAGCCATTACGTTTCTGAGATGGTGGTTTGAGATAATGATGACTGGAGAAAAGAGCAAACTCAGCACAGTCTCCTTTCTTACCAGCATCAAGGCTGTAGATCAAAGGCATAGGGAGAGGAATAGTTCATGTAGGGTTTGCCCAAATTGGACCTGGATCCCTATGTTTTATACACCATTCATTCATCACAATTCATTCACTTTCTTATCCCCTTAATCCTGAAGCGGGAGAGCCAGTACAACCCTAGACAGGGCACCAATCCATCACATGGCACATATATTCACACACTCATACACACACTAGAACCACATTACAGTAATGGGGAGGAAACCGGAGTACCCGGAGTAAACTCTTGCGGACACGGGTAGGTATATACATACATACATACATACATACATACATACATACATACATATACATATATATTAAAGCCTGGACCCATGGTTTTCCAGAAGCAGATTGCCTAGAGCATCTTCCTAACTCAATTTTTGAAACAGGATGTCTTTTCTTGAGGGTAACAAATGCTGAGTGTACATAATTTGTACTACAACTGCATAAATCAATTGCAAAAATCCTATAAATGACATTATCATTATCTTTAGCTATCCACAGCAAACACAGAATAAAAGCATTTTCACATGAGGAACCTCATACAAAAAAAGTTGCCTCAATCAATAATTATTAAATGAATAAATATATTCATAAAAGAAAAAGTAATGAGCCTGTTTAAAAGAAACATATCTAGTAAAAAGTACAGCTTTTCTTCAAAATGTAGTAAAAATAAAAGTATTAAGTTACAGAAATAATCAAGTAAAGTAACCCCCACCTCTGCTCGTGGATCCGCAGTGTTGATTAGCTGTTGAGGTGACCGGCTGTTTATGGCCACAATGTCTGGAGTTAAAAGAGAGTTTTATATGTTATCATAACTTTTAAGATCTTGGATGTTAAAGAGAATGGTCATTGATCGGTTGGACTTTACTTTACCTGTACTGACACCCTTATAAGCAGTGGGGAACCCTCCGGGCCTTCTATGGTTTCAGAGAAGGCCTACATTTTAAGTACTAACAATTAAGCCATTATTTTGAGTATTTTTTATATTCAGCCATTCAATGAATTTTTATTTTAAAGTACCACACTGCTCTGTTGAAATCGTCTTCTTGTTATTCTTTGTCTGGAAGTACAAGAGAAGCAAAATTATTCAGATTATCCAATTAGGAGTTTTCTTTCCAGGATACATAGGTAATAATGCCAAGCTATACCTCTCATTGATTAGGACTTCAGGGAGTTGCACAAAAGCCTTACTGGCCCGTTTAAAGGTCAACATAATTAAGAAGTGACAGCTGAATCGATTGCTAATGGCTGAGATCACCTTTGAACTGCTCGAAACCCTAGATACATTACAGAAACACAACAGGATGACTGATTGGCATTGATCTCAACAGGGGAAGCACTGCTTCTGTAGCCTCATTTACAAGATAAATCTTTAGGCTGCTATGGGTTCATTCACAACGAAAGATCAAAGGATAGACTGTGTTGTAAAGCAACGATTCTGATTATTTGGAGACGTCCTTCTACAGTATTTTGTGTTGATCAATGCTAATTTCTTCTTCACTTTAAGGCTTTGTGTACGGAAGTAACACACCAACATTTTTTGTCCTGGTGTTGCTGATTTAAGCAGAATGTGACTGGTTGCAGTGCTGGTTTGTTGGTTGTGAAACGCTGGCTTAAATTGGCTAATTGATAATTCATTTGTTTGGATCAAACTTTATTAATTAAGTGAAATCCATTTCATTTCCGGTTTGAATTTGAGGCTTGATTAGGCTTTTGGTATTTCTATTCTTGGTGCTGGAATAGTTAGAGCTGAGAAATTATTAGGTTCATGATACATTTAACTTAAGATGGATTTGTTGGAACATATCCCAATGGTAAATCAGGGAGCACCTGTACAATACATCTCCATTAATGCATATAATGCCTTATACATACATACAATGGTGCTTGAAAGAGGACCTCAGAAAAAGAGTTGATGATGCTCATCTTGCTATAAAAGGTTACAAAACCATCTCTAAAGAGTTTGAACTCCACCAATCCACAGTCAGACAGATTGTGTATGTAGGAATGGAGGAAATTCAAGACCACTGTTACCCTCCCCAGGAGTGGTCGACCAACAAAGATCACTCCAAGAACAAGGCGTGTAATAGTTGGCGAGGTCACAAAGGACCCCAGGGTAACTTCGAAAGCAACTGACGGCCTCTCTCACACTGGCTAATGTTAATGTTCATGAGTCCACCATCAGAAGAACACTGAACAACAATGGTGTGTATGGCAGGGCTGCAAGGAGAAAGCCACTGCTCTCCAAAAAGAACATTGCTGCTCGTCTGCAGTTTGCTAAAGATCATGTGGACAAGCCAGAAGGCTATTGGAAGAATGTTTTGTGGATGGATGACACCAACATAGAACTATTTGGTTTAAAAGAAAAGCGTTATGTTTGGAGAAAGGAAAACACTGCATTCCAGCATGTTTTGCTGCATCTGGGCCAGGACGGCTTGCCATCATTGATGGAACAATGAATACTGAATTATATCAGAGAACTCTAAAGGAAAATGTCAGGACATCTGTCCATGAACTGAATCTCAAGAGAAGGTGGGTCATGCAGCAAGACAACGACCCTAAGCACACAAATCGTTCTACCAAAGAATGGTTTAAAGAGAATAAAGTTCATGTTTTGGAATGGCCAAGTCAAAAGTCCGACCTTAAGCCAATCGAAATGTTGTGGAAGGACCTGAAGTGAGCAGTTAATGTGAGGAAACCCACCAACATCCCAGAGATGAAGCTGTTCTGTACGGAAGGAATGGGCTAAAAAATCCTCCAAGCCGGTGTGCAGGACTGATCAACAGCTACAGGAAACGTTTATTTGCAGTTATTGCTGCACAGGGGTAATCAGTTTGAGCTGCAGGTCTTCCATGTACCGTTTCCAATATTTTGTCCACACTATATACGCGTGTTTACATGGTCACGTTCTGCATTGGCCCTACATCATCATATTTGGATTGAATGAGACATGTGCAGTGAATCAGCGAATCAACCTCCAAACAATTAAAGCACCGTGCATCCTAATTGCTCAGTAATGCATCTCTAAAGGCTTTCATTTCTAACAATTAAATACACTTCCAACATCCTGCTTACATGAACAGGAACGTGATAAGCTCCTGGAGACCAGCGGGTGCCTAATTTACTGTTGCTGATTTGGATTAGATTTTGTTCGACCCATCTGACTTGTGCTGAGAGCGAGAACAAAATGTTGGCTGAATCATTTTAATTTGCATCTGATTAATCTCTGGACGCAGCGACTCCTGCCAGCAAGAGCCATGTTAATAAAACACAGAGCCATTTCAAATGGACCTATTTTGGGATGAGAGCTTTAGCTGTTCAATTCAGGAAATAAACAATGTACATTGTTTCATCTTCCAGCTGAATGTTTAAAAAAGTCTGGAATGAAAGTTCAGGAAAATGAGTCACAGTGTTTTAATGTTAAGAGCATTAGCGAGCTTCACATACTTTGCCAGCTGGACTGTGAAGGATTACATGTTAACTGTGTGTGTTATTAGTTTTGAGAGAATAAATTTGTCTATCATTATGACTTATAGGATGATTGGGTATATTGTGTGCCCAGGTGATTGATCTAAGAATACACTGGAAGCCTGGATTCCTTTCATTAATGGTGTGTTCATACCTGTAGTTCGGTCTGTATGTATTGCAACCTTTACATTTCATATTTTAGTCAACTGAATCTACTGTAGATTTAATCGACTATAGTCTGATTATAACTATTCGACTAAAACTAGACTAAAAATTAGCAATTCAGATGACTAAATTAAGACTAAAACTAAATATAATGTCAAAATTAACACTGGTCACATGAATAAGGTCACACACATAAGGGTGGCTATTATGATGTTTTACAGCAGAACTTGCCAAACTTCACAAACTTCCACAACAACCCTGTGTACCGGGCTAAACGTGCTCATGGGGTTTCTTAATATGTGCTGGTATTTTTACTAGCTGATACCTCACAGAGCTCCTACAATTTAATTCCTCCTTTATGCACATAACAGAACGCCTGCTGTGACTTGTCCTATAACGAGAGGAAGCAGGTGCACTTGAGTATTCTGTCCTTTGGAATGAAAGAATCAGGTACAGTTCTTCAGAATAACCAGAATTCCATTTGTTTGCTCACTGTTATGTCAAGTTATATACGCTGTACAGTGGTACCTCGGCACACTTGCTTACACGTGCATGAGTCGAGTCGTGTGACTCGTTTCAGCCGAATTCATGATTCACGATTCTCCTCGGTGTTTCTCGTGTTTTTCTTTATTTTTACATCTACAGTACAGTACTGTATTCTCGGTGCAAATAAGTCTCCGTGGATCCTATAATGGTTAGTAATGACAGCCAGCCGAAAGGAATACTGGCTTTTCTTTACACTTTCAATCCATTACTCGCTGAATTACATGAGATTTTTCAACAATTAATTACAAACTAAGCTTTGTGTTAAGGCCATCTGTAGGTTAATGTATGTGTTAACGTAAGTGTTAATGTGTAATAGGCTCCACTATGGTACAATTTAGACCATATTAAACTCATCGGTTCATGACACATTTAACTTATGATGGATTTGTCTGAACGTATCCCCATCATAAATCAGGGAGCTCCTGTACAGTACAACTCCATTAATGCATACAATGCCTTATACAGTGGGATTTTCTGGGGGTCTGGAACCGATTCATTCAATTTACATTATTCCTTATGGGAAACATTTGCTCGGTACTCGACCGAGGTACCACTGTATAAAATTATCGGTCACATCACTCCCTGTGTTTGGTTCATTTAAGTATGCGTCTTTGGTCCGTGCAGCGTTCACAGATCAATCGAAACACTCCAGAGTTCATTTGGAAGCAGACCGAGTCCCACCTATTCAGGTGATATTTTTATCCTCTGTTTACCAAAGTGTCTATACTTTTAATTAATCTTGGTGAAATGCAGTATTTCATGGAATCAAATAATCACATATCTCACTGTAGCTTTGCGATGTTCATTAACTGAACTCCCAGCGAGCATGGCAGACTGAAAAATCTGCTTTGAAGCCTCAGACACAGAGCTACTAGACACTCTTTGAAGCCTGTGTGTCTCTGGGAGTCTGGAGCAAACGTGTAAAAGGACAGGACGTAAGACTAATGCGTATTGGACAAATGGCTTTAAATGGTTCATTTTACGAGTGGTGGTGAATGGAATGTGGGCGGGTGCATGTTAGCAATTATTGGAAAGTGTGGTTTTTTTGTTTCTCCCACCCCAAATCACTAAAGCCAGTAAGACTTATAATCTGTGTATTTATAATATTTACTTAGGTTAACATTATTATATAACAGGATGTATTATGATGCAAAATGATTTTGTAATAACTCCAGATACACTATATAAGAATCGCTATGCTATGGCATGGCTATGCTATAACTAACCAGTAAACTGAAGTGATATGTGAACATGTTCTTGCTCTATTTTAGAAACCACCAGCCACCACTGATTTTATAAATAACTAATGCAAGTCATTCCAGAGGATTCTTAAACTCTTTCTGAACACATTCATTCCAGGCAGGAACAACCCCAGACAGAGAGCCAATCCATCATAGGGCACATACCCTCACACACTAAGGGCACTTTAGAAACAGCAACTAACCTAACCCACATGTCTTTATAATGTGGGAGAAAACCCAGAGTAAACCCACATGTATATGGGGAAGACATGCAGACGCCACACAGGCGGAATCTGAGGACGAGATCGAACCAGGGACGCTGGAGCTGTGAGGCTTGATAAAATGGCTCATACTAACTTGGCAGACATTTTTTACACTGACATGCCTTCCACCATTTTCATGCTTTTCTCACTTCTTTATTACATCACTGTTCAGACGTCTCTTCTCACTGATCTAAGTTCAGTCTTTCCTTCTCTCATGAAATGTCAACCCTTAAAAGTGTATCCCAGGTTTGATTTAAGTGAAACTGGTCCAGGATCAGCTGGTGAAGTTCCTCTGGGTCCAGTAGTAAGGAGACCTTTAACCCAGAGATCAGGTGCAAATGGAAAGCTCGTGTCACAGCAAGAGATACTAACCAGGATAAAGAAAAACCTGGATAACAACACCAAAAACTTTTATCTAAACAAAATTTTAGCTTTATGGTACATTTTAATGCACCATACCAAATAACAATTTAATTACAATAAAAAAATCATTTACACAGACCATTATTACCTCCCAAAAGTCATGTTTAGACCTGCTGTCTTTTTTCTCTTCTTACTTTTTAATGTTTGTTTCATTCACTTATTTATTTGTTTCCTTATATATTCATTTCAGTCTTTCTTTGTCATTTGTTATCTCTTTAATTATTATAATTGCTAGTTTGTTATATTTTAGATTTTATGTACTAATTTTGCTCATATGTTAACTCTTTTTTAAATATTTTCTTATTTTAACACATCATTGTTTTTCACTGACTTTTTAATAACTTATGTTTCTGTTGTTTTTATATTTCTTCCCATATTGATGGTTTCAACTAGTCTTTCAATTAGTCTTTTTATTTCTGTGTTTTAATTACTTTCTTGGCTTCTTTCACTTTTTTATTTCTTTCAATTTCTTCCTATGTTTCCTTTTTCTTCATATCTTTATTTGTATGACTGTTTTTCAGTCATTTATTTATGTTTATTTATTAATTCTTTGTTTCTGACTATCTTTCTATCATTCATTATTCTTGTTTATGCTTTCTTACGTTTTGTTTTATTCTAGTTTTTTTTCTGTATTTTAGTTTTTTTTTTATGTAATTTATGTATTTAAAGTTATATTCTGGTTTTATTTTTCATATTTGTTTAATGTTCTTTAAATCTTTTGTTCCTTTAACTTTTTCTTTTTCCCTTTTCATTTCATTTATTCCTTCCTTCCTTTTTTTCTTTCCATTACATTTTCATTAACCTATTTTTTTTTTCTTTTCTTTTTTGTTGGAAATAGCAAATGTTAACTTCAGTCAGAGTCCTGTTTTCAATCCTGGTTTCTTAATAATTCTCAAGTTGAAGTAGGTTCAACATTTTACACTTTAAGACAATTGACAGGTCAACACATCACCGTTCACATAAATTTGGTATTCTTTGGTATTTATTTTGCCCAATGAGCTGTCCATCTCAATGCTGAGCGGGAGCTTTTATCATGAGTCTGTCCTCTCAGCAGGTCTCCAGAACGCTAGCACACGTTCAAACGATGCCATGCTGGTCCTCTGGGATCATATCAGGCTGGTTCTGCTGAACTTTAATAGCCAAAAATGCATCCATGCTGCCATGGCCTGATGGACGGTAAACAGAGTCATCTGCTGAGGCATCCAGGAGCGGTTTATGAGTCATAAGCGTCGCTGAGCTCATCATCCACACCTCTATTTTGGCAGACGACGACGTGAAGAGCTGGCGTAATGAAAATCTTCCAATCACCATCATCTAAGCAACCACTCCCTCCATTTTAGGGAACAAGCAGCTGCTTTACCTGCTGCTGAAATGGTTCTCTATATTGTGAAGGTTGCACTTTTTTTATTTTTTATTTTGTCGTTGCTGTTGCTGTATTGCTCATAAATGAACAGGTGGTTCCTGTAACTTATATTTCACTTCAGACAGTATGAACCCAAAATATTTTGCCTGGTCAACTTCATTTCATTTTTTAATAAACATCCACTCTTGCATTTCAGGCCTGCAACACATTCCAAAAACAAGTTGGGACGGTGTAGTTTAGACTATTATCAGCTACTGATGAATGACAGTGCTTGATGTGGTACTGTCTGAGGGATCGGAGATTGCATCTCTACACTTTAGGCTTGTGCCCTTGCCCTTTATGTGCTGAAATTCCTCCAGATTCCTTGAATCATTTAATTATGCACTGCAGAGGGAGAAATATGTAAATACTTTCCGATCTTTCTTTGAGCTACATTGTTTTTAAACATTTCAGTAATTTTCTCATACATTTGTTGATAGACTGGAGATTCTCTGCCCTTCTTTGCTCCTCAAAGACTCAGCCGTTTGTGGATACTGCTTTAGTACCAGATCATGATTATAATCACCTCTTGACATTGACCTGTTTGAAATCACATCATTATTTAGTTTCCACTTCATTACTAGCCCTAATTTGCCCCCTCCCAACTTTTCAGGCCTGAAATGCAGGAATGAATGTTTATTAACAAATAAAATGACCTTTACCTGACAAAAACATGAAATATCTTGGGTTCATACTGTCTGCAATGAAATACAAGTCAAAGTAAATGCAAGGAACACTGCGCTTTTGTTTTTTGTTTTTGTTTTATGTATTTATTTTTATTTTCCATACCAGCATATCTTTTTTCTGATTTGTACATACAGTGGAAAGCTTGTTCACTTGAACAAATCGGACATTGTACAGTACTTTTGAATTGTTTTTTTCCCCCAAATTTAAGCTAATATTCTGACTTTGAACATCAGCACCCTAAATAAAACACTCAATAGTCCGAACAGCAATGCACATAATCCAGTCCAGTCGGTGGAGATAATACACCAATATGGTATGCCAATCGGCATAAAACACAAAAGAAGAAGAAGAAGAAGAAGAACTAAGTAGGAGTTGCGCTGACCCCTATCTCTGACGCGTGAGAGCAGCATCAACTCTTCGGCCAGAGCATGGTTGGTGCGATCGCCCATGTGGCAGCGCTCATTTAGCGCTTATTTTTGCGTGTATTTAAGAGCGCGCTCAAGCTCTGTCAGGTTTCGCATCCTACACATATCATCCGAGACCTCACCCGTCTCTCGTATGTGCATTTGCGACTCTTTTCTTTGGGTAGGGAAAGCAGGTAGCTGGCGGTTCGTAGACTGCCTGCAGTTGTACAGCTTAGAGGCCTGAGTTAACTTGCAGGGGATAGTTTTTAATTAGCGTAGGGAAAGATCCCGCTTTCCGCTTCCCTGTGCCGTCCTCGTGGCTCCTCCGTCTCCTCGGCGGCTTTGGCTCGCTCGCTGCGGCCACACACAAGTCCCCCACCTTCTCCCTCATGCGGCTGCAGCCCTTTTGGGCTTTAAGTCACCCCTCCTCACCGCTACTTCCCACGATCGCACTTGGAAAGGATGCTGTGCTGCTGAATCAGCCTCGTCCTTTCCCCTTCCGTGTCCGTGTCACGCACCCACGGGAGCCACGGGAGTTACGTGACTTCGCGGTGCTCCGTTCGGGTACCGACACTCTGTGCAAGCGCGGACCCGTTACACCGTCTGCGTAAGCGCTGCTCAGCTTGGGTGCACCGTGTTACGCCATTCCCTTTTGTTCATTTGTTTTCCCTTTTTCTCTGCAGCGGCTGAGTGGCACATTCAGTTTACACAGCCGTCATCAACGCTTGCTCCCAGGGTTCGATCCTCAGTCACTGCCTTTGTTTTCTTTTTGTTGTTTTATTTTACTTTCTTTTTATTTATTTATTCTTTGGTTCACCATCTGGACTAACTGCAGCTGGGCCCTAAAACCCCTTTTATTTTTTCCTTTCACGGTTCGCCAGTTTTTAACCATGGCAAACCGTAACAGAACTAGGGCGCGATCAGAGGCAGATTATGTATATTATATTAAATTATGTATATGTATATTATATCAGTCTACGGGTGCAATTTCAGACACACCTAAAGTCTCGGTGCCACTGTCTCAGTGATAAGACGTGCCGAAACTGCATTTGCCTCAGTGGATATAATGTTTCACTTTATTTTCACTTATTTCATGTCTCTATTGATTTTATGTATTATATTACATTCCTTTGCTTTATTCATGCTTTTAATAATTAATTACATACAAATATAGGCTTAAAAAACAATCATTTGGGGGTCGGGAACAGATTAATCCTAATTACATTATTTCTAAATCTGAAATCTGATTCTGACTTATGAGAGTTCGACCGACCTTCTGGAAACAATTAAGTTTAAATTCTGAGGTCCTGTTGTATTTTTGATCCTAAGGAAACCTTGTAACTGAATGACCACCAAAAAGAGGTTCACTTTACGTGAGGACACTTTTCTGGCCCAAAGCTGGTGTATTGTCTATTTTTACTGTTAATATCTAAAGCCAGAATAGCTCAGTTGTGAAGTCACTAGAGTTTTATGGATTGGGTTTTTATGGCCAAACAACTGTGAATCCAAGACATCAATGCACAATGCCAAACATTGGTGAAGTGGTGTAAAGCACTCAGGTCAAGGACACTGAAGCAGTGCAAATGTCTCTTCACTAAACCCAACAGCCATCCCACAAAGACAGAAGTCCACTCAACATACTCCAAGTCACACTCAAGGGAGAGCAGAAGTGACCCCAGTATGGCACTGGAAGAATTTCAGCTCCATCTGAAGAATCCTTGAGCTCGACCAAGAGCTAGAAAAGCACCGCAGCTGCAACCATGGAAACCAGGCGGCATTGGCCTTCATGTGAACATGCAATTTCTGGTCGCTTGCATTCCCGGTTATTGGAGATCCCCAGGTCCGAGTTAATTACGTGTAATATTGTAGTGAAGTAAACCCGCAGTGTTTCTTCCAAAGCCAGCAGCTGCAGAGAGAATGAAATTCGATTCTCTGTTCCCCAGAGATCTGACTCAGAGAATGACGAGAGGCCGTGCCTTTATTTCACGTGTATCGACACGGACGGCGTCATTATTCCGACTGCATGCGTCCGTGGGCGGAGAGACAGCACAGTTCAGGGTTTGATACGGCAAATGAAAGCCAGTCTCTGGAGATTCATGCGAGGGTTTACTTTTTTTTTTTTGACAAAGCACTTTGAACATTCGAGAGGTGCGATCGGTACAAACCTCACTCAGACTGCAGCAACGTAGCAATGTTTGATTATTAAAGCTGATCTACGTCGGTGTAATCAGACGTGTTAGAGACTCAAGGCTACAAACCGTGCAGAACAACATAATAAGGAGAATGAGAGGATGTACAGAAAAGCAACACAGTGAGACTCAATGGCTACAAATGGCAACTTTACATTCACGCCATTGCAGCAGCAGAGCAGTTAAAATTCACTTTGCTAAACGGAAACGTTTTTGAAAATACACTGGTACCTCGGTTCTCAACCACCTCTCGACCAACTCGGCCAAATTCGTTTCATTTTGACTAGAAACATTTGTCTCGGTACTTGGCACAATTGTATGAGCCTCATGACTCATTTCAGCGGAATCTCGATTCATGATTCATGATTCCACACACGATTCAGGTTCACAATATGGTTAATGTGTTTTTCTCTATTTTTACATCTACAGTTCTGTATTCTTAGTGCAAATATGTCCCAATTGGTCCTAAAATGGTTAGTGATGACAGCCAACCGAAAGCAAAACAGGAACTGAATGCTCCAGAACACAGACTGCAGTTAACTTACCGGCTATTCTAGTGCAGTGAGTTTACCAATAGAGTAAGTGTTTTGCTTTTTATTCAATCCATTACTCACTAAATTACATGAGATTTTTCAATGCTTTGTTATAAATTATACAACAGTCATTTCCGACCCTGCAATCTGATTGGCTGAAAAACATTCTAGTCTGACCAACGCTCTACAATTATTACTTCGCAACACATACACAGGTCACCTAGCAATGACGCCAGCCCTAAAAAAAGCAGCAAAGTTATAATAACACGAGTAACACACCGCAGAAATGAGAGCTATAACTAGTTTAGAAAATCTATTTGTTCCTGTGACCCTGACTAGGATTAAGTGGATAAGAAAATGAATGAATGAATGAAAACAAGCTTTATTACGTCCACAACTATGGCTTACTGAACACAATACAACATGCCAAACCATCATAAATAAAAATGACAACAAAACAAAGAGAGAATGGAGGATGTGTGAGGCTGCTTGGGGTATGAGAGAAAAGTGATAGTTGAAATTGAAATGTCAACAGTAACAGTAACTGTTGAAAAACAACAGTGTGCTGCTTGCACAACACACTAAAAATATTCATTTATTAACAAATAATAATTATTATCATTATTAGTTAATTTGATTAATTAAGTAAATTAGACTATTTGTTTCTCTTGTATATTTGCTGTATTATTCCTGAACTGTACAGGACGAGGATAAGTGTGGGTACAACAGGCTAGGATTCTTCTGCTGCTGTGCTCTTTTAACCTCCTTTAAATGCACTGAGCAGCTGCTCCACTTCACCAGTAATACTAATTCAGCTCCATACCCCATCAGAAAGCAGCACAGGAGATCTGCAGTGCAAATCTGTGATATTCTGAGTTTTACTGCAATGCTGCTTTTCAGACGAATAGAGAGTGTAAATGGGGCTCTGTGGAAAACAAGTGCGGGATCAACCAGGGAAAAGTGAACAACAGTTTAGAAAGCACGTTTTTGGGTGCTCCGTAGGAAAACAACAGAACATTAGCAAACATGTGTGGTGTGTTTCATTACAGCGATGCCTCTAGGAGCCAAACTGTGCCCGATCAGCACAAACTGAACCTAATGACCATCTTCATTTACAGGTTCATTTACCCCCATTCTCTCTATGGGCATTGTTTTGATCTATCATTTTCTTCTAAGCATCTCTGTGTCTCTGCTTACGCTATCCAGGGTAGACAGTGATGTTTGAGATCACTGATCTGCCCCGGTCAGCACGGTGCAATTAGAAAACCCTCGGAGCTTCAGTGTCACAGCGTATGTCCTCTTTCTCAGCGCACACTTTGTTCCAGAATCCAAAGTACTTGACTCTTTTCACAGGGCAGCACGGTGCTTGGCAAAGTCACTTCACAGCCGGACATCCCTGGTTCGATTCCCAGTCCAGACACTGTCTGTGTGGAGTTTGCATGTTCTTCCTGTGCCTGCGTGTGCCCTGTGATGGATTGGAAAGCTACTTAGGGTTGGTTCCCACCTCTCACAACCCTGTACTGAAAAGTCAAAAGTAAAAGCAAAACAGTTACTATATTGATGAACTAGCATAACTGCTAAGCTAACTGTAGCTTGTGCTCTTTAGCATTAAGATCCTGTTTTCCTGTCTGGTGGCAGTCAGTACTAATCTTTTTAGGAACCATGGGGAGTTAATAGTACTAAGAATACAGTTCTTTATATGTGAAAATAAAGTAAAACGTGATAAACAATAAGAATCACTGTACTGAATCAAGAACCATGAATCGATTTTCAGCTGAAACGGCTCGAGTCATACAAGTTTAAGCAAGTGTGCCGAGTACCAAGCAGACGACAATTTTTCAAAATGCATCGGGAACCGAATTCAACGAGTTCTGATAAGACACACATGTTCGGCTTGGCTTTTTGCTAATATTTTATCTGTTTGGATTTTAACTGCATTTTTAAATATTTCTTTTTTTTTATTGTTCTTGTTTTGTTATTGTTATGTATTTTTTTGTTTTTAACTATTTGATATGCATTTGTTTGTTTATACTTCTGCTAGAGTAAAGCACTTTGTAAAATGTTGTTTAAAAAAGTCCTATATAAATAAAGCTTATTATTATTATTATTATTATTATTATTATTCTGAGGTGGTCGAGAACCGAGGTACCACTGTTTTAAAATGACATGATTACAAATAATAATAATGATATTTCATGAAATTTCAGTCAAATCTATCAGCCAGGAGAAAAAACACCATACTGTTTAAAAACAAAATCACAAGGATGCTGTGAGCAGGAATTATTGGCGGGACATCTTACCCCCCTTGTGTGCCTGTGCTTGTGTGCATGTCCTACAGGTTTATTCCACCTATCACTGATGGCTCCATGGTTAAGACTGACGATTGTTTATTAAATATTTATGAGGTCAAATCCCAGCTCTACGCAGCTGGACCAAGCTTGGACTGAAGCTTGAACAGGGACATAAAACAGATACTGTGTTAGGATGCTTTTCTAATTGAGCCTGTGATTAAAAAAGAGAAGATGTGAACCCTTCAAGTTGCATTATTAATAATACCGGGCTTTGGACTGAAGCTCACAGAAGCCTGGAGGTGATGCAATGCCGCTGCAACAAACACCGACAAAAAACCTACAGGCACCTCATCCTATCAATAAAATACTGACGGCAGGATCAGAATCTCAGGAAGTCATGATAAGCTTGTCAAACCCCATCAACAGGGGTGATATTACACCTCCGGGGAGAGTCCAGTCAAACTGCATCAGATTCAGTTTGAAACTCTCTGAGTCTCAGCGGAGGCTCTGATGTTTGAGAACAGAATAAATCTATAGACTCAAACTCTGCTGCAGAAGAAAAACAAACCGAATAAAGTCAGCACGAGAAAACGGAGCCTGAACTCAAACAGAAATATATGACAAGGTACTGGAAATGAGATTAAGGATTATAGATTTGAGTATAGCGTATTATTGACATGATTTTTGTTATTTTTGTTTCACGTCATTTGCTCAGTACTCCGCGCACTTGTTTAAACTTGTATGAGTCGAGCCACGTGACGCATTTCAGGCAAAATTCGATTCACGATTTATGATTCACGATTCAGTACACAGTGATTCAGTGATACAGGTTCACAATAGCTCTTGCTCAGACATTGTCTCCGCTGTATTTATCGTGTTACATTTAGAGTACTATATTCTTAGTGCAAATATTTCTCCACGAGTCCTAAAAAGTTTAGTTCATAAGAGCCAACTGAAAGCAAAACAGGAATGCTCTCAAACACAGGTTGCAGTTAGCTTAGCAGCTACAGTGTGGCAAAAAACTATTTATTCAGCCACTGATTGTGCAAATTCTTCTACTTATAAGGATGAGAGAGGTCTGCAATTTTCATCATAGGTATCCCATGGGGTCAAAATGATCATGAGAACGGTGAGCAAAAATCCCAGAACTACACGGAGGTACCTGATCAATGACCTGCAGAGAGCTGGGACCAAAGTAACAAAGGCTACCATCAGTAACACATTACGCCAAGAGGGACTCAGATCCTGCAGTGCCAGGCGTGTCCCCCTGCTTAAGCCAGTACATGTCCAGGCCCCGTCTGAAGTTTGCCAGAGAGCATATGGATGATCCAGAAGAGGATTGGGAGAATATCATGTGGTCAGATGAAACCAAAAGATCTTTTTGGTAAAAACTCAACTGGAGGAAGAAGAATGCTGAGTTGCATCCCAAGAACACCATACCTACTGTGAAGCATGGGGGTGGAAACATCATGTTTTGGGGCTGTTTTTCTGCAAAGGGGACAGGACGACTGATCCATGTTAAGGGAAGAATGAACGGGGCCATGTATCGTGAGATTTTAAGTCAAAACCTCCTTCCATCAGTGAGAGCATTGAAGATGGAACGTGGCTGGGTCTTCCAACATGACAATGATCCCAAACACACCGCTCGGGCAATGAAGGAGTGGCTCCGTAAAAAGCATTTCAAGGTCCTGGAGTGGCCTAGCCAGTCTCCAGACCTCAACCCCATGGAAAATTTGTGTAGGGAGTTGAAAGTCCATGTTGCCTCAAAACATCACTGCTCTAGAGGAGATCTGCATGGAGGAATGGGCCAAAATACCAGCTACAGTGTGCGCAAACCTGGTGAAGACTTACAAGAAACAATTGACCTCTGTCATTGCCAACAAAGGTTATGTTACAAAGTACTGAAATGAACTTTTGTTATTGACCAAATACTTATTTTCCACCATGATTTACAATTAAATGCTTGAAAAATCCTACAATGTGATTTTTTTTCTCATTTTGTCTCTTATAGTTGAAGTGTACCTATGATGAAAATTACAGACCTCTCTCATCTTTATAAAGTAGGAGAACTTGCACAATCAGTGGCTGACTAAATACTTTTTTGCCCCACTGTATGAGTTCCCCAATAGAGTAAGTGTTATGCTTTTACGTTCCACTTTCAATTCATTGCTCAGTAAATTACATAATATTTTTCAAGAATTCATTATAAAATAACATTTGCTTTAATGATTTTGGCCAACTGTAGGTTAATGAAAGTGTTTTAAACAATAACTTGCTTATCATTACTTGTCATGAGGCTGAATCTCAATCTACAGGTGCCAAGTTCAGCCTCGTCTTTGCTATGATACACTAAACATTCGTTAAACTCCTCAGTTCATGTTACATTTAACTTGTGATGGATTTGTTGGAACATAACCCCATCATAAATCAGGGAGCACCTGTACAATACAACTCCATTAATACATATAATGCCTTATAGTGTGGATTTTGTGAGGATCTGGAACAGATTCATTCAGTTCACATTATTTCTTATGGGAAAAATGTATTTAGTCCTTGTCATTTTCAGTTCTCGACAAGCCTTCTGGAACAAATTAACGATGAGAACCGAAGTACCACTGCCAGACATTGACAGCATCCTATGGCCAACACCTTAAATACCCTAAATATTTTTTTTCAATTTCTATTTTTATTGTATTTTTTTAAATGTGCATCACATCTCACAGCTCATCATCAAAAACAGATCATACCGTCCAAACCCTGAACCCTGGCATGAAAGGAATGTGAAATTGTAGCTCTGGGAAACTTTTTTTTCTATAGGTATAAGAGATAAGCACAGCGCAGCATCGTTTATAATACCACAGTGCTCTGATCAGACAGGAAGTTACTTCACATACTGGAGTGGAACATCATCCATCATCTAAAGCTCTGGAAATGTGTAATATTTTTCAGTTGTGCTCAGCCTGCTGTAAACCAGAAGCAGCATCTTATTAATGCGTTCTACCTGAGCAACTAAGTGAAGCTTCAGATTAACGTGCAGCTCCAACACCAGCTGCTTAACTTACATTTACCTTCAATTCAGAATCTACTTTTTTCAAACGACATTATTAAGGGACATACGTCGCGACAGAACATGCTGCATTAAACTTATGTTGCATTCAGCCTGGTGCAAAAGGTTTGGCACTGCTTCTTCACTGCTGACAGTCAGCGTTGATTTAAAGTTACACAATATGTTAAGGAAATAAATGTCAATATAACAAGAAGGTTAAAGGTCCAAGTCCCAGCACTGCCAAGCTACCATAGATCAACTGAAACCATAATTGCTACTACATATCAGTTGTAACTGTTGTTAAGTCACACTGGATAAGACGGTCTGCTATATGCTGTAAATGTGAATGGTATTAAATTCTCAGACAGGGCTTGATCTGTGCCTCTAAACTGAACCCCGGCACCTCCAAGATATAGCAGATTAGTCCTAAATCTAAAATGAGACTCTAGTCCCTGCACTGTATACAGCTTGGAATAATGTTTTTTACCAGGGGTGTTTCTAGAGTGCTTGTCGTACTGGGGGCGCACACAGAATTTGGTGGGGCACAGCTGTACCCCTCTGTTTGCCAGTCAGTGTTAGGGGTACAATTGTGCATAAAAGTAAGCTTGTTAAACACTAAATAGATACTAAATGCTATAAATGCTAAAGAATTTGTATTAATTCCATTCATTTTGTTTATGTATAACCGATGCCCTTGTTTAGTGGTCTAATGGGTACTTTTGCTAGGGTATACCAGTGGTTCCCAACCTTTTTACCTTGGAGCCCCCCTTATGAGTACAAAAGCTGTGGCCCTCAGCCCACACACACACACACACACACACACACACACACACACACACACACACACACACACACACACACCAAAAGAATAAAGTGATTTATTGCATATCTTTATTGAGAAAAATTATAATATAGCTTTTTTTCATTTTGTCTTGGGTTCCTTTCATAGCTTTTTCCCTTTTTTCCATTTGGCTCCTTTTCGCTTTTCTTTTCTCTTTATGAGTGAAAATATCTTTTTAAGTATTTTTATGTACAGATTTTTATCAATATGTTTATCTTTTACAGTTAGGTATTGCAAATAAGGCAAATAAATAAGGCAGTCAGCCTTCCATGTCCGTGAGACTCTAGGTACCAAAGTCTGCATATTCTCAACAGTGTAGTATTTGAACATAACCTACACTCATTATCAGCAGAGTTCTCAGCATGAGGCAGGGTCAAGTTTTGATTCTTGGGACTGTGGTAGCCTAGCGGTTAAGGTACTGGACTATGGACCAAAAGGTCCAGGGTTCAAATCCCACCTCTGCCAAGCTGCCACTGTTGGGTCCTTGAGCAAGACCCTAACCCACAATTGCTTGGGATTGTAAGATTGTATCAATTGTAAGTTGCTCTGGATAAGGGCGTCTGCTAAATGCTGTAAATGTATGATTTGCTTTTATTTCTGATATTTTTAGTCGACGGTTGGGCAGACTGCATATACACTGATCAGCCATAACCTTACAACCACCTCCTTGTTTCTATACTCATTGTCCATTTGATACAGTGCAAAAGTCTTAAGCCACTGTTAGATTAGATATATCATTGTTTCAGCAATGATATAATGACCATATAAAATAATTTCTCAGTCTCTTTATTAGAATACAACCAGAAAATACAGGAATCTTGTGTGCATTATTAAAAAAAAATGTAAAGCAAATGTTAATTGCCCAGCGGATGAATCTCAGAAAGTTGCGCATAAACAGTGTTTTAAACCTGTACCCTTAATCCTGTACCTCCTCAGCCATAACAAGACTTTAGCTACAGATACATGTGCACCATTACTACCACTGTTAGCATGTACTGAATTTTGGGAAAGTGTATCCATTTCAGGCTCTGCGACACTTTTACATCTCACACTGCTGACTGTGAAACGACACCTTTAATACGGCTTCTCTTTTTAGCTCTGTGCTGCTAAGCTTTGTATCACTCAGTCACACACACACACACACACACACACACACACACACACACACACACACACACACACACACACACACACACACACACACACACACCCTCTGACAGTGATGCCTCGAGCTGCACAGCTGCTTTCCAAACTGACCTATAGTAAATGTTCTGTACATGTTTTCTAATAAACGTGCAGACAATGGATTAGTACTATATGAAAAATGTGGTTTGGTACAAAATTTTGTTCATTTTACTCGCAGGAGAAAATACGTACCACACACAAAACAAATCTTATTTAGGATATTATTGTAACAAGACATGTCATTTCTATGAGATGTATGTTATGTGGTTTAAATGACATCATATATGATCTGATCAACGTCTCTTCACTTTCATGACTGAGGAAATGTGTAAATAACAATATAAATAAAAGCCTTTTAACTCCAGACATTGCAGCCATAAACAGTCAATCAACGTGGCCACCTCAACAACCAACTCAATCAACAGTAAGTCTATGTGCCTGTCCTATTGGAAGTAGTACTCCTTTGTTTGACCCCCACTACAGGTGTATTGTCTCTCACAAATAACCATATAAACTGGTTCACCTTCACTTGTTGAGTCTTTGTTTCATCTTCCATGTTATTCGTAATACTATCTATTAATGCATGTTTGACTTCCTTCAAACAAAAGTATCAGGTCCATCACACCATCCTAGCGACAGTACATTCATGTATTTTCTATAATTATTGTGAATTTCCATACATTTACAGCATTTAGCAGATGCCCTTATCCAGAGCGACTTGCAAATTGATACAATCTTACAGTCCAAGCAATTGTGGGTTAAGGGTCTTGCTCAAGGACCCAACAGTGGCAGTTTGGCAGAGGTGGGATTTGAACCCTGGACCTTTTGGTCCATAGTCCAGTACCTTAACCGCTAGGCTACACAGTCCATAATTTACAAAAGGTTATAACAGTTTAGGCTTCCACTTGTGTTCTCTTGACACATTTCCATATCGTTTGCATACAGTTTTCTTGTGAAAATACTCTTTATATTTACATTACCGGATCATAAAAACACTGTGACTATGGTGATGTCTGATCCACATCCATATCAGTCAACATCCTGCAGTCATTAAACAGTCCATACCTTTAACATGTCGTAAATACAATACATTTTTGTGTTTATGAGATATTACCTCCAATTTGTCATAAAAATACAGAGCTTGCCGTTACTACAAGCACCTCTGAATCAAGACGCCTAGAAATGAATTTATATCAATATTATATATAAAGTATACTATATATTTATAGATAAAATAAATGTACACCACACATTACAAGCAAGCTTGTGGTTTTAAATCAGACAAGCAATAGAAGCTACATGATTCATTTATAATGCGTCACATAACTCGAGCTGGACTGAACAGGGAGAAGAAAAAGGATCATTCATAAACACTGAGTATTGCTCCTGAGATGAGTAGCTTCCACTCCTGCTAAACTACGCACACAGACTTCACTTTAATTACCCACAATTCTCAAGCGCGCCTTCTAGGGTACATTAAACCTGAAAACAAGCAGCTTTAATCATGTTACTTCGATTACACGCAGCGTGATGTGTCAAAGTAGCACACGTTAGTAATGAATGACTGTACACAGACCATAGTTTGTGAATGAACAGTCTTTAAGAATGAGTCACGAAGATACAGGAATCCAGTTTATTTATTGCTTTCAGTCCCTGCAGATGAGCTTCACAATTCGCTCATATGGAACGGAGTCAGGACAAGACATGACTGTCTCTAAATCAACAAATAGCTGCTAGTGGTGTGCTGTAGGCATCAAGAGTCTTTGATTGACTTGGACTGTTTAACTTAGAGAATCACTGGATCATCTGGACAGAATCTGTTCATCTGAGAATCTGTTCATCTGGACATAAGGTTTTGTGGGAGAAATGTTTCATCACTCGGATTGTTGAAAGATCTGATTTGGAATAGGTGAAGGATTTGGAACGTTTCGTCACTCATCTAAGTGACTTCTGATTTGGAATAGGTGAAGGATTTGGAACGTTTCGTCACTCATCTAAGTGACTTCTGATTTGGAATAGGTGAAGGATTTGGAACGTTTCGTCACTCATCTAAGTGACTTCTTCAGTCACTTAGATGAGTGACGAAACGTTCCAAATCCTTCACCTATTCCAAATCAGATCTTTCAACAGTCCGAACAAGATCCTTCACCCATTCCAAACAAGATCCTACATTCATTCCAAACCAGATCACTGCACCATTCCAAGTGACTTCTTCAGTCAAGTGACTTCCCCCTTGCCAAAAAAAAAACAAACATTGCAAGACGAGTTCCCACTCAAAAGTAAAAAATTCTGCATTTGCCTGGTTCAACCAGACATTTCTAAATTGACATTTACAACATTTAGATGAGGTCTAACTCAAATTCAAAGCATCAACTGTTGTAAATTGGACACAGAATTCCAAATAGAAAGAATATGGAAAGAACAGGGAGAAAGGAGCCAATAAGAAAGCAATTACGAAGAAAACACTGAATATGAGATGGGATGTTATTAAATCCAAGGGCACACTATTAATTAACCAGTGGAAGGTTCTGCAGCAGGGGTCAGGAGACATCAGCAGTTCTACCTCATACATTACTCGCTATCAGACTGATGTCCTGTAGTTCCTCATCACACGTCTCCTCTGTTCAGGTCAGCATGAGATCTTTAGTTAACACCACACTCAGATAGGAAGCAGTAATTACCTAGAACCCTCCATGGCACCACCACAGGGCAGGACTAATAGTACGGTGAGATGAGAATCACACCATGATTAACATCTACATCACCATCATCATCATCATCATCATCATCACCTAATGACATATTTATACATTCTATCAGCACTAACCCTGCAGAACATTATCATCTTATCACATTTATGAAACCAGATCGTTCACCAATTCCAAACTAATTCGTTCAACCATTCCAAACCAGATCCTTCACCCATTCCAAATCAGATCCTTCACCCATTACAAACCAGATCCTTCACGTACTCCAAACCAGACCCTTCACCTATTCCAAACCAGATTCTTCACCATTCCAAACAAGATCCTTCACCCATTCCATACAGACCATTCACCCATTCCAAAATTAGATCCTTCACCCATTCCAAACTAGAACCTTCACCTATTCCAAACCAGATCCTTCACCCATCCCATACAGATCCTACATCCATTCCAAACCGGATCCTTCACCTATTCTAAACCAGACCTTTCACCCATACCAATCCAGAAGCTTCACCCATTCCAAACCAGATCCTTCACCTATTCCAAATCAGATCCTTCACCTACTCCAAACCAGATCCTTCACCCATTCCAAACCAGATCCTTCACCCATTCTATGCTAGAACCTTCTCCCATTCCAAGATACTTGACCCATTCCAAAACAGATCCTTCACCCATTACAAACCAGATCCTTCACATAATCCAAATCAGATCTTTCAACAATCCGAACAAGATCCGAACAAGGGCAGGACTAATAGTACGGTGAGATGAGAATCACACCATGATTAACATCTACATCACCATCATCATCATCACCTAATGACATATTTATACATTCTATCAGCACTAACCCTGCAGAACATTATCGTCTTATCACATTTATGAAACCAGATACTTCACCCATTCCAAACCAGATACTTCACCCATTCCAAACCAGATCCTTCACCCATTCTATGCTAGAACCTTCTCCCATTCCAAGATACTTGACCCATTCCAAACCAGAGACTTCACCCATTCCAAATAAGGATCTCGCCCCATACCAACCAAAACTCTTGTCCATACCAAAGCTGAACCTTTTCCCACACCAAACTGCCTGGAACATCTGTGCACTATAACATACCAACTTTGGAATGCCATCTGTTTTCACAGTGTTACACTGATATACTACACAAATAGGCTTACTTTTTAGATCAAATTTTGAATCACCGTCTGTTATACTAGGTTAATTAGGTTAGCAGATTAAAATACCTTTATTAGAAAATCTAGATAATGACAAAACGTACACTGGAGTTGGCTGTATTATTTAAATGAGCTTCTCTCATAGCTTTTTCGCTAAATAAATCTTCTTGTGCTATCTAAAGGATCTAGCTGAGCTTTATAACCTCAGAAATTGACTCTCCTCCTTCTGTGAGAAATCAATCAGAGATTATCATTGATTTGTTTCCTGTTGTTGCTCATTTGGTAGAGAAAAAAATCTATCTAACCTCTACATTTTATTGCTTCCTAGATGTTTGCAATATCTAAAGTATAATAGCCAGTCTCAGAGGAATGTGAAACGTGACTGCATTGACCATATGTCGAGGCAAATTACTGTGTACTGTGTACATTTAGTGAATAAATAAGATACATGTTTATATGTTATCAGTTCTGTCTGCACCAGTGAATTTTACTTTTGGACCTTGACTAGACTGTAAAGAAATAAAAACAACAACAAAAATGTAACTTTTTAAAAATTAGTCAACTTTTATGTGTACAATTAAGCAATCAAAACTTCATGTTACAACTCACTAAGATCTGAACATAAAATCAACTAAATGAAAATATTTATAGGAAAAAAACTAGAATTTAATAAGAAATTAATTTTATTTACTCAAGTAAAAATGTTGGTCTATAAAGATAAACAGGAAAAATGCTTACTTTTGTACTAGTGAAAATTCTAAAATGTACATTTCTATAAAAACGCAAATAAATCATGAACACAAAAAATACAAAAAATAAATATAAAAAAAATTGTATTTCACAAATCATGAATATATAGAAATTATAATAATGGTATGCAATAAATTACTAATATTTATTAGTAGTTATTTTTAGTAATAAATAGTTTGTATTAATAATTAAATATCTAGAAATAACTTTTACATTGGTTGAATATTTGATTTAATAAAGTAAATAAAATAAAAGCTGTGTTGCTACGTCTGAAAAATGTTTACCGTATTTTTCGGGCTATAAAGCGCACCGGGTTATAAGGCGCGATATCAGTGAACGACTTCTAACGGGTATATTTTCATACATAAAGCGCACCGGGTTATAAGGCGCATGAAATGAAACAAAACTCTCTAAGTTCCGTCAGAAGCTCAGTTTGGTCTTTACCTGGCGCAGGGCGTCTTCTTGCTTCCTCCACTTCCGTACCATTGATTCGTTAATGTTGAATTCTCCCACAGCTGCTCCTATGTCCATGTTGTACTGCGTGACCGATAGCGCTGAGTTTGAAATCCGCTTCGAAAATGAATGAATGAATGCACGTACCCTAATGCTGAAGCACATACCGTATTACCCCGCTATGCTGCGCACTACGGTTGCCGTAAGCTTCGTAACTTACCAAGGCCGTGCTAAAACATTTTGACAGATTTATGAGCGCCGTGTACCATCTACAATCGGTTCTAGGTCAGAAAGCACAACCAGAATTAATTCATACATTAGACGCACCGCATTTTAAGGCGCACTGTCGATTTTTGAGAAAGTTAAAGGATTTTAAGTGCGCCTTATGGTTCGAAAAATACGGTAATATGTATTAGTACCAGTTCGAACTGCATGTATGTAATGTGTAATTTTCAAAATCCTAGTTTTATTGTCAAATCTACATTTTCAGATGGCGAGTTGTCCGGTGTTAGCATTAACGCACATGGAGTTCTCTTTGATCTAAACTTAAATAGATAACACATTTATCATTATATGTTCGGGAGTAGAGCCTTTATATCCACATGTACTGTAAGGATTATGCAATACAAGTATATGTATGGGGGAAACTCACACACACACACGCACACACACACACAATCTCTTTTCATGCTGATCCTAATCCACTATTCACCACATGTACACCCTGTAAGCAGCCGAAGCGTTCCACCATCTCGCGTTTGGAAGCTTCATGAAAAAGAAAAAAAAGTGAGAGAGTGAGAGACGGACAGATATTGAAATGGAGATCTTATCAATATATAAAAATGACGTCTCTACTGCTTCCTGTTTCTTTCTTTATTTCTACACGCTGGAATTCGGGCGTCGCTTTAGCGACCTCCAACTGCAGAGTTGCCAGGGCAACAGTTACCATGGAAACAGCACAAAGCTGCTGTAATAAAGGCTAAAGAAAGATTGCCACAGGATCTTGTTTACGTAAGCAAGGACGTAGCATACTGTACTGTACTCAGACTGAACAACATCTTCACGTGGAGAAAGGAAAAGGGTTCAAACTACAGCGCTGCTAAGCTGCCCCTATTGAGCCCTTAAGCAGGACCCTTAACCTGGAATCGCTCAGACCAGTTGTATGCCCTGAGCACAGATTCATCCCTGACAGAACAAAGAGAGAATACGTTCCACTGCTCCAGTGCTTTACACCACTCCAGCTGACAGTTGGTATTGCACAGGTATGGTTGATATCAGGCTACTTTGGAACCTCAGCCCACGAGGCGCTGACGTTGGAACTCACTGAACTGCTGTCATGGAAAGGTGACATGATGAAATTCACCGAGCTCTTCAATACAACAGCATTCTACTCAGTGTTTATCTCTGCTAGCAGTGTGCTGGGTTCTATGCGTCACTGGTATGACTGAAAGAGACAGATGTTAGCTTTGTAGCAGAAAGAAAGAAAAAAGTAATTGAGCAATATAAAGTAAAGAGGAAAAAAAGCTTTGTGAGAAGAAGAAGTAGATAAGAAAGAACTGAGATTGGGAAAGACAGACGGAATGAGGAGTAGAAGATAACGAGGAAGAAAGAAACAGCAGGAAAAATCCCTGAGCAGTGTGTCCGTGTGTGTTCATATGCCATCATAAGAGCCAAACGTCTCCATAATAACAGACATATGTCATATTTTTCATCTTATGGGAACATTCATCACAAGGAAAATAACTTTTTTTTTTCACAAAACCTGTAAGTTTCTTTTGAAAAACCAAGATTCAAAAGATTTGCTTTAGGTTAATGAGGTTACAGTTCATGTTAGGGTTAGACATGGAATTGGATAGATACAGTAAAATTGAGTCAATGGAAAGTCCTCACATTCTTTGTATTATATTGTGGGGCCAAATGTCCACAAAGAAAGCTCTGACATTTTTTTTTAACTTGTGGACACAATTTGCTGGTCCCTATTGGGAAAACTGGCATTTTTTTACAGAAACATCAACCTTCTTTTGAAAAATGAAAAAACAATTGTGTTAATTACATTTAAATTGCATTAATTACATTTACATTGTAATTAAATGCATTTACAGCATTTAGCAGACACAACTTACAGTTGATACAGTCTTACAAACCAAGTACCCAACAGTGGCAGTCTGGCAAAAGTGGGATTTGAACCCTGGACCTTCTGCTCCAAAGTCCAGTACCTTAACCGCTAGACTATTCACTGTGTCATTCATTAGATACAGTGATCATTATGGCTATGAAAAATCCCCAGAAACCCCAAACAGGACCTTGAACAGGACCCAAACAGGATGCAAACAGGACCATGAACAGAACCTTGAACAGCACCTTGAACAGGACCCAAACAGGAAATTGAACAGGACCCAAACAGGACCTTAAACAGGACCAAAGAAGGACCTTAAACAGGAACCAAACAAAACCTTGAAGAGGAACCAAACAAAACCCAAACAGGACCCAAAAAGGACCTTGAACAGGACGATAAACAGGAACCAAACAGAACCTTGAACAGGACCCAAACAGGACCTTGAACAGGACCTTGAACAGGACCCAGAACAGGACCCAAACAGGACCCAAACAAAACCCAAACAGGACCCAAACAGGACCTTAAGCAGGACCCAAAAAGGACCTTGAACAGGACCCAAACAGAACCTTGAACAGGACCCAAACAGGACCCAAACAGAACCTTGAACAAGACCCAAACAGGAGCTTGAACAGGACCCAAACAGGACCTTGAACAGGACCAAAACAGAACCTTGAACAGGACCCAAACAGGACCCAAACAGGACCTAAAACAGGACCCAAACAGAACCTTGAACAGGACCCAAACAGGAGCTTGAACAGGACCCAAACAGGACCTTAAACAGGACCTTAAACAGGACCCAAACAAGACCATGAAAAGGACCCAAACAAGACCATGAAAAGGACCCAAACAGAACCTTGATCAGGAACCAAACAGGACCCAAACAAGACCATGAAAAGGACCCAAACAGAACCTTGATCAGGAACCAAACAGAACCTTGAACATGTCTTTTTTATGTCTTTGATTGTTTTTTTTTTCAAACAGGAAAAATCCTTACATGTGTACTAGTGAAAATTCTAAAATGTAAATTTCTATAAAAAATATAAATAAACATAATACATAGCACATAAAATAGAAAATTTTCTGTTTCAGAAATCATGTAAGAATTATAATATCAATAGTATGTAATTAGTATTTATTAGTAAAAATGGTTTTCATTAATAATTAAATATTTACAATGACTTTTACATTGGATGAATATCTGACTTAATAGAGTATATAAAATAAAAGCTATGTTGCATCTGAAAAATGTTTTATTTCTATTAGTAGCAATTCAAACTGCATGTATATAATGTGTAATTTTTTAAATCCTAGTTTGTCCCCACAAGAATACAATAATCTGACATTTTTACCTTGAGGGGACATTTTGCTGAATAGTGAGACAAAAAGTGTGTGTGTGTGTGCGTGTGTGTGTGTGTGTGTTTGTGTGCCTGCCTTGTCTTGCTATACTTGTGAGGACCAAATGTCCTTATAATGAAAGGAATGTCCGCTTGTGAGGACCGTTTTTTCTGGTTCTCACTACTGTACTTGTTATTTTTAGAAAAATGGCAACTTTCATGTGAAAAACCAAATGAGACAAAATGTTTTCTTTGGGTTACTGTGGGTAAGGTAAAGTTTAGGGTTAGCTGTAGGTGTAGCATTAATTAGCTGCAGCACTCCTTCGCTGCCATTCATGTCAGTGGAAAGTCCTCACAAGGACTTTGCAGCTGTTTGTGAGCTCTGCATTAACATCTGGATCTACTGGAGGTAGATCAGTGGAGGCTTCACAACACACGTTTGTCTTTCTGTCATAGTGGGGACTTTCCATTAATATAATATTAATGAAGCTATTTAATGCTACACCTAATCCTAACCCTAACCTCAGTAACCACAGGCTTATCGTCTGGCTCTTCTGGTTTTTTAAAGAAAATTGCAGCAAAATGTCCCCACGAGGTAAAATATGAAAGATCTTTCTCTCCTTATGGGAACATTTGGTCCTCGCAGTGATATATAATCTTGACACCCCCCACATACACAAAAAGAAAGCTAGTGGCCTACATTCCTTCCACCATCCATTTACACATATCCTCTGTGTGCACAGAACACAGACCTCATGATCCTCCTCCACCTCCACCACTTATTGTTCCTCATTTTCACTGCGGCTCAGCTTTACATGGGCAGGTTAAAGAAAAATTAACTCCCTTTGGCAGCATGTCTTCAGCTCCAGATTCCAAATAATACATCACACAACCGTCCCGTACAATACATAGAAGGCTGGCAACAAGTCTGAGCCCACTAGTGAAAATGCTTGTTTGGCTCATAATGAGGGTTCACACTACAGCAGGGTAATGGTGCAAAAACACATCTCAAATCTATGCAATAACTACCAAAGAAGAAAAGGAAAGAAGGTTCAAATCCCACCTTTGCCAAGCTGCCACTGTTGGGTCCTTGAGCAAAGCCCTTAACCCACAACTGCTTGGATTGTAAGAATGTATCAGTTGTAACTCCCTCTGGATAAGGGCGTCTGCTGAGTGACTTAAATGTAAATGGAAAAATCATGGATTTTCCTCCACAGTCACCTGACCTAAACACCATCAAGCATTTTTTTGGACAGAAGACAGCGAAAGCATTCAGTAACATCATAAGGTGCTCTTTGGAATATTGTGAAATATAACACGGATCAGCAGATTTTACAACGTGACGAGTCATTGCCACCTGAAGTGCACGCTGTCATTACAGAAAAAGGGGAACATACCAAATTCTAATACCTTTTGAAATTTAGAAAGAGTGTTTTTTTCCTCAGAAATACAGTCATACATTTATATTACATGATTATTTCAGATGTTACAGTATATGAATTGAAATACACTGTATAAAAGTTAAGAAAAATGCAAAATAGAAGAATTATCACTAGTGGCCTCAGACTTTGGGCCCCCACTGTAGAATATATGAATAGGAAATAAAACTGTACCCTATCTTATGAGACAACAATTAGCTTTATATGTTGTTTATGAATAAATTATTGTCTTCAGTTTCCATTTAGTTAAAAATAAGTAAGCAGACAGCACCAGGAGACAAAATACAGACACCACCAGCCTCGCACTGTATGCCGTTAGATTTAATAGCTAGATGTTGATCTGCAGACTATGTCGGAAATTGGTTTCCATTAAACTTATTTCAGCATCTTCAAACTAACCACCATCCAGAATATGAAGATTAGGACAAAATTTGGGAGTCAGCTGTCCACGACAGGCTTAATCCAGTGACGATACCAGAACAAATACACACTCAGCAAACTTTGGCGGAATCATTTGCAAAAAAGTGCCTTATGACAAGAAAAGGAGCAGATGGGAAGACCTAATAAATGCTGTCAGCAATTACATCAGGAAAGACACTGTGCCAATTCAGGCCGTGGAGAGATGGGTTAAAACAACTCTTAATCATTATCGACAAAATTCAGCTCAATATCGCACACCACTAAACGAAAGCTAGATAAATATTTGAATGTTTTTGGATTTCAGGCTGTTGGATGTCAGTGTTGATGAACAGCTGGTTTTGTATTGCATCGGTTTTCCAGTCTTTTACTGTTTGTGTAGCTCAAAGTCATACATAACTTTAGAGTGTGTTGCGTTATGGGACTTGGACAGCAGTGTGACACCAAAACGCAAAGCATCAACTTCATGTTTTAGTTCAGCACCACACTGAACTGAAACTATGGTATGATCACTCACTATTCATTCACTCATACTTGCTCTTCCATGACGGTTAATTCAGATCAGGGGTTTTAGAGTTTTAAAGCTGGCCTAATTATAATTAAAGCACTAAATAAGATTATTTTGCATTCTTGCATCAGTGAAGGTGAGAAAAAGAGCTGGATGCAGAACTTCAGAATTCTGTTATTCTCATAATGTATTCACAACTGGAGGCAGCAGATGCCACAGCAGTTACAATTAACAAGAGTCTGTTATTCTAGTTTTTTATTGGATCAGGAAGTGAGAGCCTCAGTCTCTTAGCCTGCAGGAGATCCTACAGGAGGATGAACAAAACAAGGCCTTTGGGAGAACAAAACGGAAGAGTGCTGAGCCAAACGACTAAATGCAAAAGAGGAGCTTTGCGAGATGACTCAATCCTTCATCTCCAAACCTGAAAGGATGGGAGGGAAATCATCCAGCAAATCAGTGGTTTCAACTCTGTTCTGATCAGACAGTAATCGATTTAAACCTAAACTGACATCCCCCTCTGTGTCTCTGAACATCGGATAATTGGATCATGCTCAGTACTCTGGCGCAGCAGAATTAAGTTGTATTGTTTCAAATGAACAGATCAGTCATGTATGTGTGTGTGCATGTGTTAACAGAGCTGTCGGCCCCGTGCAGAGCTGAGAATAATTCTCCCCTAATGAGGTCGGGACGTCACAAACGTTCAGCCGGGCCTTAAATCACTTTATAACTTCCCGAACCCGCCGAGAATGTGCCAGATTACACAAATGCTACAATACGAAATCAGCACAATTATATAGTAGTGATTTAACAGATCAAGTTTTAATGAAAATCTAATTATGAGGGGATTGGTTATGATGTAATGTATTAGTTTATTTAGTTATGATGTAATGTATTAGGAGGGGTTTTGGTTATGATGTAATGTATCAGGAGGGGTTTGGTTGTCATGTAATGTATTAGGAGGGATCTGGTTATGATGTAGTGTAACAGGGGGAAATTTAATTATGATGTAATGCATTTGGAGAACATTTATTTATGATGTAATACATAAGGAGGACATTTAGTTATGATGTAATGTATTAGAAGGGGTTTGGTTATAATGTAATGTGTTAGGAGGTAATTTAGTTATGATGTAATGTATTAGGGGACATTTAGTTATGATGTAATATATTATGGGTACATTTAGTTATGATGTAATGTATTAGGGGTACATTTAGTTATGATGTAATATATTAGGAGACATTTAGTTATGATGTAATATATTAGGAGACATTTAGTTATGATGTAATATATTACGGGGACATTTAGTTATGATATAATGTATTGGGGGACATGTAGTTATGATCTAATGTATTAGGGGGACATTTAGTTATGATGTAATATCTTAGGAGAACATTTAGTTATGATCTAATGTATTAGGGGGACATTTACTTATGATGTAATGTATTAGGGGGACATTTAGTTATGATGTAATATATTACGGGGACATTTAGTTATGATGTAATGTATTATGGGGACATTTAGTTATGATGTAATGTCTTAGGAGAACATTTAGTTATGATCTAATGTATTAGGGGGACATTTAGTTTATGATGTTAATGTATTAGGGGTACATTTACCTTATGATGTAATGTATTAGGGGGACATTTAGTTATGATGTAATATATTACGGGGGACATTTAGGTTATGATGTAATGTTATTTACGGGACATTTAGTTATGATGTAATGTATTTAGGGGTACATTTTTAGTTTATGATCTAATGTATTAGGGGGACATTTTAGGTTATGATGTAATATATTAGGGGTACATTTAGTTATGATGTAATATAATTAGGGGTACATTTAGTTATGATGTAATATATATTAGGGGGACATTTAGTTATGAATGTAATATATTACGGGGAACATTTAGTTATGATGTAATGTCTTAGGAGAACATTTTAGTTTATGATCTAATGTATTAGGGGGACATTTAGTTTAGTTTTATGATGTAATATATTAGGGGTACATTTAGTTATGATGTATATATTAGGGGTACATTTAGTTATGATCTAATGTAATTAGGGGGGACATTTAGTTATGATGTAATGTATTAGGGGTACATTTTAGTTTATGATGTGATGTATTAGGGGTACATTTAGTTATGATGTAAATATATTAGGGGGGACATTTAGTTATGATGTAATATATTTAGGGGGACATTTAGTTATGATGTAATATATTAGGGGGTAACATTTAGTTATGATGTAATATATTAGGGGTACATTTAGTTATGATCTAATGTATTAGGGGGACATTTAGTTTTATGATGTAATGTTATTAGGGGTAACCTTTAGTTTATGGATGTGAATGTATTACGGGGACATTTAGTTTTTGATGTAATATTTAGGGGGACACTTAGTTATGATGTATGTATTACGGGGACATTAGTTTTGATGTAATATATTAGGGGTACATTTAGTTATGATGTAATATATTAGGGGTACATTTAGTTTTGATGTTAATATATTAGGGGACATTTAGTTATGATCTAATGTATTAAGTAGGGGGACATTTAGTTGTGATGTTTAATATATTAAGGGGACATTTAGTTATGATGTAATGTATTAGAGGGACATTTATTTGTGGATCTAATGTGTAAGGGGGACACTTAGTTATGATGTAATATATTAGGGGTACAATGTAGTTTTTGATGGTAATGCTTAGGGGTACATTTAGTTATGATGTAATATATTAACGGGGACAATTAGTTTTGATGTAATATATTAGGGGGACACTTTAGTTATGATGTAATGTATTACGGGGACCCCATTTAGTTATGATGTAATATATTAGGGGTACATTTAGTTATGATGTAATATATTGGGGTACATTTAGTTTTGGGATGTAATATTTTAGGGGACATTTAGTTATGATCTAATGTATTAGGGGGACTTAGTTGTGAATGTAAAATTAATATATTACGTAAGGGGGACATTTAGTTATGATGTAATGTATTAGGAGAGGGACATTTAATTTGTTTGATCTAATGTGTAAGGGGGACCACTTAGTTATGATGTAATATATTTAGGGTACATGTAGTTTTTTGATGTATTGTGTATTAGGGGTACATTTAGTTATGATGTAATATATTCTGGGTACATTTAGTTTTTATGATGTAAATATATTAGGGGGACATTTCGTTATGATGTAATGTTTAAGGGGACCATTTTTCGTTTTTGGATGTTAATGTATTAGGGGGCCATTTAGTTATGATGTAATGTATTAGGGGGACATTTTCGTTTCTGATGTAATGTATTTAGGGGGGACATTTAGTTTGATTTATGATGTAATATATTACGGGGCCCCATTTAGTTTTTGATGTAATATATTACGGGGACATTTAGTTGTTGATGTAATATATTACGGGGACATTTAGTTTTGATGTAAATATATTACGGAGACATTTAGTTTTTGAAATGTAATATATTAGGGGACATTTTAGTTATGATCTAATGTATTAGGGGGACATTTAGTTGTGATGTAATATATTAAGGGGACATTTAGTTATGATGTAATGTATTAGAGGGACCATTTTATTGTGATCTAATGTTGTAAGGGGGACACTTTAGTTATGATGTAATATATTAGGGGTACATGTAGTTTTGATGTAATGTATTAGGGGTACATTTAGTTATGATGTAATATATTAGGGGGACATTTAGTTATGATGTAATGTATTAGGGGGACATTTAGTTATGATGTAATGTATTAGGGGGACATTTAGTTTTGATGTAATGTCTTAGGAGGACATTTAGTTATGATGTAATGTATTAGAGGGACATTTAGTTGTGATCTAATGTATAAGGGGGACACTTAGTTATGATGTAATATATTAGGGGTACATGTAATTTTGATGTAATGTATTAGGAGGACATTTAGTTATGATCTAATTGAAGCGTTGGTGGTTATGATTTAGATGCATCCTGGAATTGGGAATGTGACAGTCACTGTAGTTTTACACTAACATTACCAGAGTAAGGCATTTCACAGTGGCTCTGATGCCAGTTTACCTGAGCGAGTGCAGTGCATGTTCCTGAAGCCCTGCAGACATGCCTCAGGGAACCTAAAACTAGTGTAAAATTTAACACCATGTCGGTTCATATTGCTTTTTGACACGTGTGCTTTTATGTGTGATTGTGTGTTCATCTGAGACCGGAGGTAATTTCTGTGGGTGCACTGCATCATGAACCCCTGGGTACCCAATTATTTTTATGGCGCATGTGTGTAAAACATGAAATTTCATGCTACTCCTGGCACCTGTTAGACAGCATACTGAACTAACCCCCCCTCACCCCTCCAACATCTTCTGCCCTTTGGTACATTCTCTCTGCTAGCTTCTTCTGTCAGACTTTACTGATCGTTCCTGGACTGTTAAAGAAAGAGAGGGTGCTCAAGTGCAATCTCCCTGTCTTTATCTCTCTTTCACTCCTATACCAGGCTAAAAACAGACCAGCCCCTTCCTACTCTAATGAAACTCGGCTCTGTACCTCCTGCCCTTCAAGACTTGGCTTGACTGCACCCACCACTCGAGATCTGCAAGACTTTTCTCTGTACTGGCAACCTAGATGGTGGAATGAACTTCCACTGAATATCTGAGTCTGTATTCCAGTAGCAACAAGACTCACTTTTTCCTTCAGCACCTGAGTGAAGATGGAAACTGCACTTACACGGTTATTAAATGAAATAGTTTTATTGTTCCTCTTTCAAATGCGGCCCATGGACATGTTTTAATTTCGCTGCGGCATCACTCAAGAATATATTGTTAGTGGCCCATCGGCACGTTGAAATTTTTCCTTTTGCCTGAAGGCGGCCGCAGTATGTAAAGGCATTGCTGCCAAAAGTGGTGTTAAATAAAATAAATAAACAAACATAACTGGTTACTTGACTTAAGAAATATCAAACTTGCTTTGTTAATGAGTTCCATACGTCTGGTACTGCATAGCTACTGAGTACTAAAATACAATCTACATGAGAAATACAGACAGAAGATTCCTGGCATGTTTTAAAGGTGCAGGATTATGCATAAATGTTTTAAAGAAAATATTCATCTTAAATAATTGGCATATATATAATTAAATATTTTTTTTTCACTCTTTTGATATCCAGCTGCTGTTAAATAAATGCTCTGTACATTTGTGTTTTTTCATATTTTGAATCGTTTAATATAATATTTCTGGAAAGAGACAGTGGCCCTTGGGTATTTTAATATGCTCCAATCTGGCCCCCTTTGAAATACGTTTGGACACCCCTGTACTAACATGAGGTAATGCCTACTAGGAAAAATACGAAGTTGAACATAAATGCTGTAAATGTAAGGTTAACAGCCTTGCTCAAGAACCCAAGCTTAGCAGAGCTGAAAATTTGGAATCACAGCCCTCCGATAAGTCGTCCAGAGCCTAAATCACTGAGCTACCCCTGTCTGCTACTCCTGGATGTATGACAAAGCTTCGTCTCTCTATTCTGTGAGATCTAAAGTCGCTGTGAGACAGTCGCTTTGATTTCAGTAATCACTTTCACTCTCAATTTGCTGATTCCTTCTGATCTCACAGCACTGCCAAAATGTCTGCCACAAAACAAAAAATAAATAAAGAAACAAACACCAGCTTTGAAGATTTCCATTTATGGAAATATGCGTCTTATTACAAAGAAAAGAACCGAGTATTGCTCATTAATAATCTGCACTTGCACAGAAGACGTGTGAAATGCTGTTTATAGGAAACATAAAGGCAAAAGTTTAGCGTTCAAACTTTTCTGTTCTTCAGCAGCACCTCTGATCTCTCGGAGAGGCTGAACCATTAACTCACCTTTCACTAGGACTGATAAATATAGAGGTCACCATTTACATTTACAGCATTTAGCAGACGCCCTTAATCAGAGACTGATTCTGACAGAGACAGACACACTCCAAATAACGGAGGGTTATGGGCCTCGCTCAAGGGCCCTACAATGTCAGCACTGACAGAGCCGGGATTTGAACTTTCTAGTCAAAAATCTAGTACCTTAATTTCTCATCTTCCTCCATCACTATGACTAACGGATACAGAGGTTACACCTCCTCCACTAGTACTGACGGGTACAGTACAGGCACAGGCTGCAGTTAGCTTTAGCAGCTATGCTAGTGCCCGGAGTTCCCCAATAGAGTAAGTGTTTTGCTTTTACTTTCACTTTCCATCCATTACTCACTACAGTACATGATATGTCAACACTTTATTATAAAATAAGCTTTGTGTTAACGATTTCAGTCAACTGTAGGTTAAAGTAAGTGTTAATGTGTATAGTAATAGGCTCCGCTACGATACAGTACAGACTATATTAAACTCATCAGTTCATGATACATTTAACTTAGGATGGATTTGTCGGAACATCTCCCCATCATAAACCAGGGAGCTACTGTACAACACAACTCCATTAATGCATATAATGCCTCATACAGTGGGATTTTCTGGGGGTCTGGAACGGATTCATTCCATTTACATTATTCCGTTTTCGGCTTTTTCAAAGCCTCAAAGGCGCTTACGATTAGACAGAACATAACTAACACTGGACAGACAGTACAAGTGACAAAACAAATCTCAGAACAAATTAATAACAACAAAAACAAATCATTAATGACATTAGGATCAGTTTACTATATTTGAATAAGTGTTTTACTGAATAAGGCCTAGCGTTGTAGTGTTGTTGTAGGTTATCATATAGGCTGTTGGGTCATTTGTTAGCCGTTAGCTAGTTAGAATTAAGTTGGACTTAAGAGTTTGGCTCACACTGAACTGATGGATCGGACCAAAATACAAAAACAAGAGACTAAAGCAGGTTTATATAAGGACCCTCAATGCTGAAGAGCAGGGCTGACGTTACCTTCAGCTGTACCATGTGGCTCAGGTAAGGGCTCTCATCTGGCCTGTAAACCCACACAGTGACACAACACACACACACACGTATATGAACTCATTGTTGGGCTGCACACCCCATATTACATGAGATTTTCTGGCACACATTAGTGCCTGAAAACTAATATTAACATTCATATTTACACACACACACTAAATGTTTAATACTGTTAGTATGTTTGTGTGTGTCCATGCGTGTGTGTGCGTACTGGTGTGCGTGAAACGATGCTGCTATAATTATAATTCATTAAGTATCATTAGGACTTTCAGGGGAGGCTGAACGTCATGCGTGGGAGATGAGAAAGCACACACACACACACACACACACACACACACACACACACACACACACACACACACACGGATAAAAAGCCCGGAGATGATTAAGCCGGCGGCAGATTTTGCAAACGACGCACACGCAATATGACACAACGTAGAGAAAGCGCGCTGACAAAACGCACAACATAGCTGATGCATAAAAAGTGACAAAGCCAGAAAGTGCAGCTTCTATTCTTAGGTCAAACACATTCCCATTCTCAATTACAACCTCGAGTGAGATTCCATTTTCACAAATGACAAAACAGACGGCTCAGGATGTGACCAACAATACAAAGCGATTCATTCTGATACAATAGAGATGTTTTATTGTAACAAAATGTAATATAATGACTAAATGGAAGGCCACACCCCCTTTACTTGCACAATACACTGACAAATTACAGTTGGGCAAAATCATTAACGCAAAGCTTATTTTATAATAACGTTTTGAATAGATCATGTAATTCACTGAATAATGTATAGAAAGTGAAAAAACCAAGACAAAATGGTTAGTCCATTGGTGTTACTGCTCAGCTCAGTCAGGAGCAAAATCATGACTTAAAATTCAGAATGTGGTTTCTGGTGAATGTGTATTTATGTGTATTATCAGATTCCCATTGGAAAATCGAAAGATTTTAGACTGGACCATGGTAAAATGGGGAGTTCTAGTTCAAATGACTTTGTGGAAAAATTGTTAAAGTGACAGAGTAATTCGACAGAGTGATTCGAAATTGTAACATAATACACTGTCCGGCCAAAAAAAAAAAAGGGTCACCATCTGGATTTACTGAAACTAAGCAAATAATTAAATAGTAAAAAAAGAGCCTCCCATTGGATAATGACTCCATTGGTGATTATGTTTCACCTGGCAACAAGTTATATAACCCTAACTGATGCAGTGAGGAGCTTCTCATTTGTTAAACAACCATGTCGAAAGACATCCTGTGGTCATGGAAAAGATGTTGATCTGTTTCAGAAGGTCAGATTGTGAAAGAGTGGTTCAGGGAGCATGAGCCATCATTTTCACACATGGATTGGCCACCACAAAGTCCAGACCTGAACCCCACTGAGAATCTTTGGGATGTGCTGGAGGAGACTTTCTGCAGTGGTCCGAATCTCCCATCATCAATACAAGATCTTGGGGAAAAATGAACGCAGCTCTGGACAGAACTGCTTCTGCAATGTCACAACATTTATTTCTGTTCAGAGTTGCATTCATTTTTCCCCAAGATCTTATAACTAGCTATAAAAGCACAGTCTTTGTTTGCATGCCATCTTTTAAAAAAAAATAAAAGTTTTATTGCTCTTAACAACAAAGGAATAAACAATGCTAGAGTAGTACACATGACAGCAGCATTTTTTTGTTTTGATTTTTTGGTTTCAATCCCAGCTCACTTACAGCACGCTGCGCCCCACCTGTAAAAACCTCACTCTGGTTCAATTATTTGCCTGGAATTTTCACACATCCTTGGGTTTCCTGGCTTTTGTGCCTTGGTTTGTTGTTCTCTTTCTGCTCGATAACTCTGAGTGTTTCATGTCAGTTTGTTCTTAGTTAGCCTGTTCGCTTTGTTGTGTTAGCACATTATCTGTTACAAAGTAGTTTGTTAGGTTGTCCATATATACTGGTCCTTCTCAAAAAATTTGCATATTGTGATAAAGTTAATTCTTTTCCGTAATGTAATGATAAAAATTAAACTTTCATATATTTTACATTCATTGCACACCAACTGAAATATTTCAAGTCTTTTATTGTTTTAATACTGATGATTCTGGCATACAGCTCATGAAAACCTCTCACAAAATTAGCATATCATGAAAAGGTTCTCTAAACGACCTATTAACCTAATCATCTGAATCATCGAATTAACTCTAAACACCTGAAAAAGATTCCTGAGGTTTTTAAAAACTCCCAGCCTGGTTCATTACTCAAAACCGCAATCATGGGTAAGACTGCCGACCTGACTGCTGTCCAGAAGGCCATCACTGACACCCTCAAGCAAGAGGGTAAGACACAGAAAGAAATTTCTGAACGAATAGGCTGTCCCAGAGTGCTGTATCAAGGCACCTCAGTGGGAAGTCTGTGGGAAGGAAAAAGTGTGGCAGAAAACGCTGCACAACGAGAAGATGTGACCGGACCCTGAGGAGGATTGTGGAGAAGGGCCTATTCCAGAGCCACCGTGCACAGGCGTGTGGGAAATGGGCTACAGGTGCCGCATTCCCCAGGTCAAGCCACTTTTGAACCAGAAACGGCGGCAGAAGCGCCTGACCTTTGCTACAGAGAAGCAGCACTGGACTGTTGCTCAGTGGTCCAAAGTACTTTTTTTGGATGCAAGCAAATTTTGCATGTCATTCGGAAAGGTGCCAGAGTCTGGAGGAAGACTGGGGAGAAGGAAATGCCAAAATGTCTGAAGTCCAGTGTCAAGTACCCACAGTCAGTGATGGTCTGGGGTGCCATGTCAGGTGCTGATGTTTGTCCACTGTGTTTTATCAAGGGCAGGGTCAATGCATCTAGCTATCAGGAGATTTTGGAGCACTTCATGCTTCCATCTGCTGAAGAGCTTTATGGAGATGAAGAAGAGTTCATTTTTCAGCACGACCTGGCACCTGCTCACAGTGCCAAAACCACTGGTAAATGGTTTACTGACCATGGTATTACTGTGCTCAATTGGCCTGCCAACTCTCCTGACCTGAACCCGATAGAGAATCTGTGGGCTATTGTGAAGAGAAAGTTGAGAGACGCAAGACCCAACACTCTGGATGAGCTTAAGGCCGCTATCGAAGCATCCTGGGCCTCCATAACACCTCAGCAGTGCCACAGGCTGATTGCCTCCATGCCACGCCGCATTGAAGCAGTCATTTCTGCAAAAGGATTCCTGACCAAGTGTTGAGTGCATAAATGAACATAATAATCTGAAGGTTGACTTTTTTTGTATTAAAAACACTTTTCTTTTATTGGTCGGATGAAATATGCTAATTTTGTGAGCGGTTTTCATGAGCTGTATGCCAAAATCATCAGTATTAAAACAATAAAAGACTTGAAATATTTCAGTTGGTGTGCAATAAATGTAAAATATATGAAAGTTTAATTTTTATCATTACATTACGGAAAAGAATTAACTTTATCACAATATGCTAATTTTTTGAGAAGGACCTGTATTAGCCTGTTGTCTGTATGTACCTAGCACAACCTGTTCATTGTAGCCTGTCTGTTTTACTTAGACTACAGGCCAAAGGCTAACACTAACAAGACAATGTGCTGTCAGCCCCCTATCATTGTGTTTCAGAGTTGTTTGTGTGTCCCCGATTGTCCCCGCTGTTACCTCGTCCCAAGTGTAACACTTGACTAGCTACAAGACTGATTTGCTAACAAGCACGACAAGACTCCTGATGAACATCAGAGTTTAGCAAGTAAGGTCAAACCACATTACTGAAGAAATAGTTCCCAGTCTGACCTGCTGGGATCAAATCCACTCCTGCACAACCACATGATGGCTCATTGTAGAGTTCCAATTAAGATGCCAAGTGGAGCACATGCAAACTGAAGAAAGGCTGTGGAACTAGTCTGCCCTGTCTGCAGGGGGCGCTTGAACCAACTTATTTCAATAAATATTCCAGCATTTTGTCACCTGACCTGTTCTTCTGTTGTGTACATACTGATGTTAAAGTTTGGACACCACTGAACTAAAGAAATCAACCAAACCTCTGCAGGGTGCAGAAAAAATTGATGTGTCCATAAGTTTTGGCACCCTTCTAGATGAAGCAGTGTTTAATGTATGGTTTCCAAATGTAAATTAGCTTGTTAGTGATTCATTACAATAGCAGATAAGTGTTATATTTTTTATTGCCTCTTGAGATCGTATAACTTTTTTATTTGGGCCAAAATCATTGAAATTTGTATTAAATACTATTAAATATTACATATTTAGTTAAAGCTTATGATAAATCAGGTCATAATCAAGTCTGGATATTCTTAGGGGCACAGAAGAGCCCCTAAATTGAGTCCCAGCACCTCTAAAAATAGTAAAAAAAAAAAAACAGAAATATAGTGGGCTCTGGGGCTTTTTGTTTAAACAAAAAATGGCCAAATATAGAAATATATCACCATTTTGCTAGCAATTACTTTGTGTACATACTTTGTCTTTTGAATTGTAATTGTTACAAACCTTCAATTATAAAAAGAAGACTACTTAGTGGTTACAATATCCTGTATATTTTAAAATAAAAGTTCCCATAGCAGGAGTTCAGATAAATATCCTGGACTTTATATTGTGAGGTCAGGTCGCGGGCTTTGGCTGTAACACTGTTGGGATTAAATGGAGAAGAAGAAGTTCATAAAGAATATTTTTCAGACGGCAGCTTGTGAGAATTCAGGTCCTCCTAAATATTTACCGAGATTGATTTTAGCAATTAGAATGAGCCCAGCGTAAGCGTAGAAGATATCCAGTCGGGGAGATGAATCAGATCCATCTCAGTTCATTAGCGGCGACGACTGCTGCAGAGATTATTGAGAGGGTCGTTAAAGCTAAAACCAAAACACGACCACAATTTCTGCAGCCCTAATTGGAATCGGAGGGAAGCTGCCGGGCTGCGAGGAAGAAGAAAAATGTACGAATTCGTGGGATACAACATTGAGTTCACTGCTAAGTCTGCAGCCCTCGCTGAGAGGATCCACGGTGCGGCGAGAGCGCTGCCGCTGTGGATCTGTAATGCAAATGCCGGAGTATTCTTGGCATGCTGCGAGCAATGGTGATCATCATGAGCCTCGGTTCTGCTTCCTGCAGGAGAAACTTCACAACTTTTCCTCTCGCTAGCTGTCAATCAGCGTCACTCTACCAGAGCTTCAGCAGAACTTTCAGGTGATTTAAAAAAATTCTCTGTAGCACCCAAGGCCTTTTCGAGACTACATGTTGTACTGGGGGCATAATGTAGAGGGGCACAGCTGTACCCCTCTCCTCTGCTTGCCAGTCAGTCATAGGGGCACAACTGTGCATAAAAAAATAACACTGTTAATCACTAAATAGACAAAGTGATTTAACACTAAAGTGGGCGTTACTCTGAAATGTCGAACCAATTAACACTAAATCATTTTTATTAATTGTATTAATTTGGTTTACGCTAACATAACGGATACCTTTGCTAGTTTAATGAATACTTTTGCTTTAGTGGTCTAATATGTCCTTTTGGTCGGTTATATGGTTGTAAGTGGCTGAAACATATCTAAAACATAGCTTGCCTGCAGTGTGGCCGACATTGAAATTTTTGCTGTTTTCCATTAATCCATGTGAAAAACACGAAAGAAACTGGCTCTGACTGAAAGCCAAGTCAAGTCAGATTTATTTCTATAGCGCTTTTTACAATGGAGCACTGTCTCAAAGCAACTTTACCATTTTAGATTATCTTCTAATATCTACGTCCAATCCCAAATTGAGCAAGCCTAGGGCGACAGTGGCAAGGAAAAACTCCCTAAGCCTTAGCTCTTCAGTCTTTTGGAAAAATGCTGGGGCATTATGGGAAATGTAGTGCCTGGAGTGAATTTGCATGGCATGTCCTGTAGTTCTGCTCACCAAATTGACTGTGTGACACAGCATGCACTTATGTCTTGCTACAAGAAGGGGTACCCAATACAAATTCTGTGAGTCTACTTTTGGGTAGTGTACCTCTTGGTGAGAGATCGCCGACTTCTAGATATGCCTCTGTGGTCTACTACCAAGACATTTTGCTCAGTGGACAGACTTTGAGAGGGGACACATCATTGGACTGAGAGAAGCAGTAGTTTGTTTCGATGAACTGTCCACCATATAGGCTGTTCTGACCTAACTGTTAGGGGGTGTTGGGAGCAGTGGTTCCATGGGGGCACAAACACAGTGAACAGGCTCTGGATGGCCCAGACAGCCTACCAGTAGAGAGGATCGTTTGATACACCAATAAGCATGAGCAGCTCCCAAAGTTTTGTTGTCCACAGACGCAGGTGGCACCTTCACCCCTGTGTCTGCCCGGACCATTTCCAGGAACTTAGCAGAAGGAAATTTGTTGTCACGACACCCATTACGTGTCCTGCCATTGACAGCCAGCCACTGTTGCCTTCGTTTGCAGTGGTATCGTGAACGAGAAACCTGGATTGTTTTGGACTGGAAATGTATCGTCTTTAGCAATGAATCCAGGTTCTGTTTGGGATCCGACAACGGTCAGGTTTGAGTATGAAGGCCTTGTGGAGAACGCTTCAATCCTGCTTTTGCTGTGGAGTGACACACTGCCCCAAATGCTGGTGTGATGATCTGAGGAGTCATCGCATACAACAACCGGTCACCCCTAGTAGTGATACGAGGGACACTAACAACTCACCGATATGTGCAGCACATCATGCGGCCACACGTGTTGCCTCTCATGGCAGGCCTTCCAATTGCCATTTTTCAGCAGGATAATGCTCAGCAGAAATGTCACCAACAGATTGCAACACTTCCTTGGGCTACCTGATTGCCAGGTTTATCGCCAATCGAGCATTTATGGGACCAACCTATGAGTGTACAGGATCTACAGGCCCAGCTGCAACATCTGTGGGCAAATGCACCACAGGATACCATACTGAACCTATATGCCTTCATGCCCAAATGTATCTCATTTTGTAACCAGACTAGAGGTGGCCTAACAGGGTACTAGAGCCTTCTTTCAATTTTATATTCAAAATGACATTCATACACGTACACAAAATGACATTCATACATATACAGTTTCATTCAATCCCAACAACTCCTGCTTGGTGCATTATTTTTTTTGTGACTGAGTGCATCTTGGGTTCATACTGTCTGCAATGAAAGAAAAGTCAAAGGTTTGGTGTGGCTTAATGACCATTTACTCATTTAAAGACCAAGACGCAAAGCTGAATCAGTTAAAGCTTTTGCTTGGCTGGCGTGTGGATAATGCTGAAGATAATACTGATGGTCATTTATTTATATACTGGTGTAGGATTTGAGTCAAACTGAGCTGCTCCTTGAAGCTCTTTCTGCTCGATTATTACTGTTCTTCTTACTGGGGTTGCAGGACATTGCTGTGAGTTTGTGCTGCAGCTCCCAAGGTCCTACCATTTCTGACTTTTCTCCTCCATTCTCATTCCCGCTCTGGTCTCTCCAGAGGGGAGCTCCTGCTCTTATCCAATAAAGCGGTACATCGCTGTCAGCGCCGAGCCTAACGAGAGGCCACATAGGAACGTAAAGACAATGCAAAGAGCTACAGGCTGCGGATCTTCAGTCCCGCAGGATCAGACTCCAAACCTCAGATCCATTTATTCGTCCCATCACATATAACCAGGACATTAAAATCCACCAAACAAATAAGCAGCTAAAGTTTTCCCTGAGACAGCAAGTCCATTCAGCTTTGAACAGGAGGCTGAGGAATTCTCTCAAGCAGAGGAGAAAACAGCCAGCACATCTACTCTCCGAAAACTGTTCACTTAATGGCTAATATGTCCCAGACACTTCTATGAGGGATCTCTGTTATTTCAGTCACACTCACTGCTTGCATGTTGAAAAAATAAAGCATACAGGCACCGAAACTGAAAAGACAAAGAGTTGCAGTAGAATGGAGGATGCACAGACCACAATCAAAAAGCTGTTCCAATAGACTGGAGACTGTTGCAGCACCAAACGGGAAATATCTCCAACCTTATACCCATGTTTTTGGACATATTTTTTGGGCTTCACACTTTGGACTTCTCAGGAGCGAGGGGCTTGATGAACATCAGCTCAGTCCAGTGTAGTTCTGCTGTGATGGCGGAGGTTCAATCGCACCTTTAACACCAGCATGGTTTCAGCCCAGTCCTTCATGACTCTGACCTCACAGCGTTCAGTCCACAGGGGCAGAGCAGAACTGGTCGATTCTGTTTCTTCACCACACACACACACACACACACACACACACACACACACACACACACACACTCATAAAGTATTGAAGAAGCAGGATGGGAGAGAAGATTTTGTTCCTTCACATGAGTGGCAGAAGACTTTGACAATGTGCACAACAAGCGCGCGCACACACACACACACACACACACACACACGCACACGCACACACACACACACTCATACAGTATTGAAGAAGGTAAACGGGAGAGAATAAAATTTTATTCCTTCACATGAGTGGCAGAAGGCTTTGACAATGTTCTCTGTCCAGTTTTTTATGGACATAAAAAAACGCACATCAAGTTCTGAGAAAGAACTCACGAATGCGACGCTGCGTAAAATTAATAATCGGAGCCTTTACCAATTTCTGCGTTGTTCAGATGCCTTAACATCAGGCTGACCAATCAGATCTCAGTTGTCAGGCAGAACAGCTCATCCTGCTAGTAGCAGAGAACAAGAGCTTATAGTACAAGCAACAGGCTGACTATAAAACCATGGATATTAAAGAAAAGATCTGGTGGAATATAACAAAGCCTGGGGAATGATGGTGATAAACCTCACAGTGACTGTATGGAACCATTTCTTGTTTATCTAAGTGCATTCTAGTCTGTTCATGCCCACAAAAAACACAAACTAGAGCTTCCTGCACTAATCTTCCCTCGTGTTTTTGTTGTATTGTGTTCTTGTGTTTTTGACACGGCGTAATCTCCGTGACACATTCAGAAAAGAGAAATTAAAAAAAGCAAAAACCGGACGCGCACTTGGCGTAAAGATCCCACTATGTTAAAAATCGCATCCATTTTTTAAATGCGAAACAATCGTAGTCATTGTGAATGTAGCTCACAGAGCTTTGTCTCCAGCCTTTCAGAACGCTAACTCGAACTAGAAAATTTGATCATATCACTCCTGTTCTATCATCACTGCACTGGTTACCAGTCAAATTCCGCATTGATTACAAAATACTTCTTTTAACTTATAAAGCTCTACATGGCCTGGCCCCACATTATCTGAGTGACCTCTTAGAGTTTTACAATCCAACTCGTCTACTTCGTTCGCAGGGTGCAGGACTTCTTTTAGTTCCTAGAATTAAAAAAGTCACAGCAGGGGGAAAGGCTTTCTCATACATGGCCCCCCAACTATGGAATAAACTTCCCACTTTCGTTCGAGACTCAGACCACCCTCCAAAGTTTAAGTCCAGGCTAAAGACATACTTATTTACGCAGGCTTTTGAACTAGAGTTTTAGACCAGGATGCATGGCTTGGGTCACTGGGGGCCGGAGTCTGGAGTCATGTCTGGCCTGCCTGCCTTGTCTGTTAGCCAGGAGTGTCGAGTGGGCGGTCTGGCTGAACTGGGCTTCGGTCCTCGTGATCTTGACTCGTGCAACACTGCCTGTAGAATAAGGGGCAGAGCTGGGGGTTCATAGTCAAAGAGTCTTTATGGTGATCAGAGACGTTTGGTTGCTGTCTTCTGCCGCTCGTGGGGTGGCCAATGTCTCATGTGATCCCTCTTGGCTGTGTTTCCTACCAGTGCTCCTCTTTCTAGCTATGCTGCTATAGCTAATGCTGCCGGGGTCTCTGCTACACATGGCATCAGTGATTGTTAATAGACACTGTGCTCTTAATCCATAACTAATTACATTTTCTGTTTTCTCTCCAAGCTGTGTTCCTGTACCAGTTCCTGCCCCACACATGATGTTCATCCACTGCAGCTTCACTCAAGCTGCTTTCGTCATCAGCTCCAGCCCCACCATAGACCGGCCACTTAATGCCGATGTGCATACTTCACATTTTATTTTAACTATGACTCCATGACTTTAGTTTCGCTCTTAGATTTATCATCTACGCCGCCCAAGGAGGTTGGGTCCCTTTTTGAGTCTTGGTCCTCCCAAGGTTTCTTCCTATAACACTCAGGGAGTTTTTCCTTGCCACTGCCGCCCTAGGCTTGCTCAATTTGGGATTGGACGTAGTTATTAGGAGATAATATAAACTTGTAAAGTTGCTTTGAGACAATGCTCCATTGTAAAAAGCGCTATATAAATAAATATGACTTGACTTGACTTGACTTGGCCTATCTCTGGAGAACACAGGGCACAGACACCAGTCCATAGCTATGTAAGGAGATTTTTCCCTGAATGTCCTCCCCTCCTAGACACAGCCATTCATGACTGCATGAGGTGCAGGCCAGGACTCATATTTTACAGCCGAGGTTTAGCCGACTACTGTAAGGGCCAAGGTTCTAGTTCTGGTGGTACCTTCTGGCTGGGTCAAGCACCCATGCAGTCATGAATCATGGATGTTATAACATAAAAATACATTTTTGAAAAAATAAAAATAATAATCAAATGCCCTCATTAGCTCCTCCACCCCAAACCACCCCACTTTCCCCATTAACCTCAGTCATAACATTCAAAAAATATCATGCAAAGATTTGTGCACCCCTGATCAAAATGTCTATTTGAAAAGAATTTAAACCTCGGCGGGCAATAAACATAACGCTTCTAATCATTTGGAACGCACAGACTTATTAAACACAGAAACACACATCACTTTATTTATCATTTTATCTGAGAAGAGAACCCAGAGTCTGGGTTAGGGACAAGGCCAAAGTAGCAAAGTATTGATGTTTAAAACGTCTTCTAAAATTTACATCACAATGATTTTGTGTTTTGGTGATGCAATAAATGATATTTTTAATACCTAAACTATTTGTTTTGTCACCTGATTGAATAATCACCATAATACTGTACAAAACGCAAACGTTTGTAGTTGTAAAATGACAACCTCTAGTGGTGACGTTCTGTCAGTGCAGCCACCTTTGATCCAGAAGCTCAGCTAACGATCGTTTTGAGTTTTAAATAACGTGTTTAATATCAATTTGACATCGATATTCCCACAAAGCCCTGGGTTAGGAAACATTTCCAGCTGTATTACACATCATATGCCTCAACATTAAAGTGAAATTCGTCTGTCCCAAAGGAATATTAGGATTTTCTCTAGGCACAGAGTAATATTGGACTGATATCCAAACACGCAGTGCTGTATTCGTTACGTTATTTATTTCGGGTTCAATGAAATTATACACTTTATTTCACCAAATTATTATGACAAAACTATCTACACAGAGCATAATGAATTCAAATTAAGGAAGTGAATAAATTCCCTTTACATCATTGTCGTCGGTTGTGTTTAATTACAGCTGCACAAAGCATGCAGTCATGAGCTAGCTTGTGACAATAGGTAAGAAAATACAAAACAATAACAAACACACGACTCAAAATGTACATCAGCTCCAGCTCGAGTGATCCTAAATCCAACAGTCAGAAGGCTAACATTGCTAACACTGAGAGTCAGCTGGTCAGTATGCTAACCAGACCCTCGCTAGCATTTATTCAGCTTTAACAACGCAATTCCAGCTTAATACGAGCGCCAAAGTAAAACTGTAAGTGTGACGCGTCTTCTACTGCGTTCGACCAATATAAAAATGTGCGTGTTTATAAAATGAGAAACACATGACGTGTGTTGAGTTCTGTTCACCATCACGCCTAACATCATGCAACAAGCCTCCAGAAACACATTTCATTTTCTTACCCACTTGATCCTGGACAGGGTCGCAGGAGAGCCAGTGCCTAGTCGGCGGCACAGGGCGCAAGGCAGTTACAAACCTAGTCAGGGCGCCAATTTATTGTAAGGTGCACACACTAATACACACACTCGGGGCACCAATTAACCTAACAGGTATGTCTTTGGATTGTTGGAGGAAACCGAAGAGTACCTGGAGAAACCCACGTGGACACTGGGAGAACATGCAGACTCCAGACAGAAAGGACCACTCCACCTGGGATTGAACCCAGGACCTTCTTGCTGTGAGGCGACAGTGTTACCCACCGAGCCACCCCAAAAAATACATAAAGAACTAAATCTTTTCTTTCTTTTACACCAATCAAATTAGTTATTGGTACTTTCTTTCTGTAATGTTAGGCTGGCCCATGGTGGAGTTGTTTCCACAGATGCTACATCTTGATTGGTGATAGGTGGAACCAATGGCGGGTGGGAACACATTCACACTCAGGTTGGGACACTTTAGAGATGCCAATTGACCCAAGTCATGTCATTGGAAACTTACACTGACACAGGAAAACATGCAGACTCCACATACTCTGGGAAGATCCAGGACTCAAACCAGGGATGTTTAGTAGAGTTAGTAGTATTTTTTAAGAATGTATAATATGGTACCAGTATCAATTATTCATTCATTCATTCATTCATTCATTGTCTTATCCTCTTAACCTTGATCGGGGTTACAGGGAAAGCCAGTGCCTAGCCGGCAGCATCATGAATCATGAAAACATTTAGTAAAAGTTGGAGGATTTGGGAACAGAAGTGCTGAAAGAAAAAAACAGACAGGGTAAATTAAACAAAACTAAATCCTAAAATTGAGCTAAAGAGCCACTGATCCTGAACGTTTGCCCTTTTCATGAGCAATGGCAGCTTACAAATGAAAGACATTTGTCCACCTTGCTTGACTTACTGTTTCCTCTATGCTCGGTAATCTCCTCCCACAAATCCACCGTTACCTAATAAATAAATAATCACTGACTGAATTCTTAGCACCATTTCTACAGCCAGTCAGGTGGAGGCCAATCCCGCTTCGTCTGGTTCTGAAGAGTCGTACTCGTCGGCCGAGTCTGTGAGGGCAGGGTAGGGGCAGGGCTGGTCCAGGTTGACGTAGGTGACCTTCAGACTGATGTAGTGCTCCCCCTCCAGACCTGACAGGATGGTCATCACCTCAGCGACCAGCGTGCTGAAGCTGGGCCTCAGCTCCGGATCCGGGTCCCAACACTGCAACATTATAGCAAACCTGTACACAGCACAGAGGTTCCACCATAAGCACGGGAAGATAGGGGTGCTGGGGTGCCCTCTTGGCACAGAGTAGAACTAGAAAATTCCTGTAACTGTAAAAATATAGAAGTGTGTGAGTGGATATTGCGTTTCCGTATGGCGAGTAACTGTTATAATGTTGCATCCTTGCGAAAGTCAAACCAGCAAAAGCAAAAAAAGCACAGACAGATATTACCAACCCTGTTAAGGACTATTACCAGTCAATGTGAATAATATAAATATAGAGATGCGCCTCAGCCCACTCAGCGTCAGAAACACGTCCTACTTACCACAGACGATCGGGCTTTTTCGTCACACACATTCAGTCACATTAAAACACACACTATCTTGTATCAGTCGCTCTGGATAAAGGCTAAACATCTGCTAAATGTTAGAAATGTAAATGTGCTAAACTGCTGCTCCACCCAACCTTCAAACAAACCATTTCTGTCTGGACTTTGTTTTATGAGGGTGAGGTGTTCAGTACAACCTATTCAACTACCACTGTTCATCCTATAGAGATTCCACACCTATCTGCTTCACATTAAAACCTGTCAGCAGTGAGAGTGGCTTATTTAACAGATCACTTATTAGTAGGAATTTCTACATGATTTTGTCCTTATAGCATATGTCCTGCAGGTTCATCTGGCAACACTGCAGATGTAGCTGTTATCACTTCCAAAACAAATCCGTAATCTTAAGGCCGTTGGCCAGGAGGTGTAGTTTTAGTCTTTCCTCCCGATGTCGTAATATAAATGATTATTAACTTTTCTCGGTGGAAGTTGTGAATGTTCTGGTGAACAAGTCGAAAAAAAAAATGGAATGGAAACAAAAACACTGATACGGACTCCTAGGTGCTCATCAACTACAAACTAGAAAATAATTACCACAGAACTGTAAGATATTAAGGAGTTCTGTAGCAACACGGACAATTAGGAAGTCTAAAGCCTACATACGCATATAACTTCCCACATAACATCATGCTACCTGAAATATATATATATATATATATATATATATATATATATATATATATATATATATATATATCTATATATATAATATATATATATATATATTTCAGGTAGCATGATGTTTATGGGGATGTGGGATGATGTTATGTGGGAAGTTCTATATATATATATATATCTCTATATATATATATCTATATATATATATATATATACACACACCGTGGGGCAAAAATGGGATCATTGTCATGCTGGAAGACCCCAGCCACGTTCCATCTTCAATGCTCTCACTGATGGAAGGAGGTTTTGGCTTAAAATCTCACGATACATGGCCCGGTCATACTTTCCCTGAAACATGGATCAGTTGTCCTGTCCCCTTTGCAGAAAAACAGCCCCAAAGCATAATGTTTTCCACCCCCATGCTTCACAGTAGGTATGGTGTTCTTGCGGATGCAACTCAGCACCTCTTCTTTCTCCAAAACACGACGAGTAGAGTTTTTACCCAAAATGTTCTGATATTATAACCACATGACATTCTCCCATCCCTCTTCTGGATCATCCATATGCTCTCTGGCAAACTTCAGATGGGGCCTGGACATGTACTGGCTTAAGCAGAGGGACACGCCTGGGCACTGCAGCATCTGAGTCCCTCTCAGCATAATGTGTTACTGATGGTAGCCTTTGTTACTTTGGTCCCAGTTCTCTGCAGGTCATTCATCAGGTCCCTCCGTGTAGTTCTGGGATTTTTGCTCACCGTTCTCCTGATCATTTTGACCCACGGGATGAGATCTTGTGTGGAGCCCCAGATCGAGGGAGATAATCAGTGGTCTTGTATGGCTTCCATTTTCTTACAATTGCTCCCACAGTTGATTTATTCACACCAACCTGCTTGCCTGTTGTAGATTCACTGTTCCCAGCCTGGTGCAGGTCTACAATTTTCTTCCTGGTGTCCTTCGACAGCTCTTTGGTCTTGGCCATGGTTGCATTTGGAGTCTGACTGTTTGAGGCTGTGGACAGGTGTCTTTTATACAGATAACGAGGTCAAACAGGTGCCATTAATACAGGTAACGAGTGGAGGACAGAAGAGCTTCTTAAAGAAGAGGTTACAGGTCTGTCAGAGCCAGAAATCATACTTGTTTGTGGGTGACCAAATACTTATTTTCCACCATGATTCACAATTCAATTCTTTAAAAATCCTAGAATGTGATTTCCTGGATTTCCTTTTTTCTGCCTCTCATAGTTGATAGTATCTCACAGTAATAGAAGCAATAATATCTCAGGGTCATGCAGTGATCAGCACTCATACACTCACCGATCACTTTATTAGGTTCACCTCATTGTCCA